>JAGIQG010000036.1:798394-958394 GCA_024679065.1 Sphyrna mokarran | reverse complement strand
GCAGATTTGATGGGCCGAGCAGCCTAATTCTGATCCATGTCTTATGGCCTTATAACTCCTGTAGTAAAGCTAAATATTCCGAGGCACTTGAGGAAACTGTCATGTTCCGTGATGTTAGTAGGCACACTTAGTATGTTTGCAGCTGACACCAAGATTGGAGCCCTGAGCCTCTGCTATCTCATTGTTTTCTTTCATATGTCTGTAACCTTTGACTGAGTGATGATGCAGTAGAATCAGACGTGTGAGACATTGAGTTGTTAAACTGCTGGAAAAGTGTGGAATGATAAAAAGCCATTCCTATTTTAAAAGTTACAAAAAGCTCAATGATGGAATGCATTAAACTGGGACAATCACCCTAAACGTCAGAATGTACGCATATCCCTCGTGTACAAAACACAAATTCATCACAGATAGTAAGAAGACAAATACATTTGTCTGTGACAAAAATATTAAGACGGCTGACTAAGAGTGTGGCCAATGAAATAGATCATAAG
The DNA here is from genome assembly GCA_024679065.1 of Sphyrna mokarran. Classification (NCBI taxonomy): domain Eukaryota; kingdom Metazoa; phylum Chordata; class Chondrichthyes; order Carcharhiniformes; family Carcharhinidae; genus Sphyrna; species Sphyrna mokarran. Next base: position 957,900 of record JAGIQG010000036.1, on the reverse strand, counting down.
ACACATCTTTAAGGAGGAGGGAGATGGAGAGATGTTTAGGGAGAGAATTCCGGAGTTTACGGCCCAGACAGCTGGAGGCAAGGACATCAATGCTGGAGCGAATGACATGTAAAACATTAGCTGGAATTTTACCACCTCACCTGCCCCAGAACCATCGAATCATTGAATCCCAATAGTGCAGAAAGAGGCCATTCAGCCCATTGAGTCTGCACCCAGCACAATCCCACCCAGATTCTATCCCACAACCTCATGCATTTACCCTAGCTGGTCCCCTGACACTAAGGGGCAATTTAGCACGGCCAATCTATCTAACCAGCATGTCTTCCGGACTGTCAGAGGAGACTGGAGCACCCGAAGGAAACCCATGCAGACATGGGGAGAACAAGTGAGCCAAGCCTGGAATTGAACTCAGGTCCCTGGCACTGTGAGGCAGCTGTGCTAACCACTGTGCCACTCAGGGTAGGTGAGGTTGGCAGAACGGCATCCTCCATTACCCACGTGTGAGATCTTGTAAACCTCAGGTGTACGAGACAGTAAAATTCTGGCAATTATCTCACCTTCATTGACAAGTATCCATTGTTAAGTCAGATCTTAGACTCATCGATAGAACATAGAACATAACATTTCCATTCCGGATGACTTTTTACCTGTGGCAGAAGTGGGGAGGATTGAATGGATGTTCCAAAGTTCCTTTAGCATGTAAAGAGCGAGGGATTTGGTTAGAGTGAAATGTATCACCTGAAACTGGAAAGTAAATAAGGAATCTCGATGGTATTACGGTGACATTGTCACACAAAAAGGACATTTTTTTAACAAATGGGTAAAATTCCAGATTTACAGCACAATAAAGGACTCTGCGCAGCCTGGACATTCTCTCTTCCACCAGGTTTCATTCATTCCTGGTTTGGGTTACAGTCTGTGTGGAGTTTGCACATTCTCTCCATGCCTGCGTGGATTTCCTCCGGGTACTCCGGTTTCTTCCCACATTCTGAAAGATACGTTGGTTAGGGTGCACTGACCTGAATGAGAGTCAGACTGTTGTGACCAGGGGAAATTCACAGTAACTTTATTGCAGTGTTAATGTCAGCCTTACTTGTGACCAATAAATAAAGTTAGGCCTGATTTAGAATATAGTGTTCAATTCTGGTCACCACACTACCAGAAGGATGTGGAGGCTTTGGAGAGGGTACAGAAAAGATTTACCAGGATGTTGCCTGGTATGGAGGGCATTAGCTATGAGGAGAGGTTGGAGAAACTCGGTTTGTTTTCACTGGAACGATGGAGGTTGAAGAGTGACCTGACAGTGATTATGACTGACATGGACCAAGTTGATAGTCAGAAACTTTTCCGAGGGTAGAAAAGTCAAGTACTAGGGGGCATAGGTTTAAGGTGTGTTGAGAAGAGTTTAGAGGAGATGTGTGGGGCAAGTTTTTTAATATAGAGGGTGGTGAATTTCTGGAACGCACTGCTTAGGGGGCGGGAGCCAATGCAATAGCAGCATTTAAGGGGCAACTAGACAAATACATGGATAGGATGGGAATGGAAGGATGTGGACTCTGTAAGGCTGTATGGTTTTAGTTTAGGCAGGCATTAGGATCGGCACAGGCTTGGAGGGCCGAAGGGCCTGTTCCTGTGCTGTACTGTTCTTTATTCATACCACGCCACTGCCCCAAATTGATTTGTTGCCTTCACTAGAAAACATCTCGTGTTGAGTAAAAGCTGATTTTGATATCATGGTTTGGCAGTGTGTGAGAGTATTGCACTCTACTATTACCACAGAGAAAGAGAGACAAGTATCTAATCATGCAGCTGTATTATAGCTTTATATTGATAAATTGACTTGTCAAGATACAATGGAATGAATGTCTGAAAACTTGATTCCAACTGATTGATTGTAGAGAGGTCGCCTCTGTTGATTAATAATTTTATGTGAAGGGAGTTCGCAAAGTGCCACTCAGATCAAAATCAGCAAAATTGGCCTCAAAATTACCAACCTCACCCAACGAAGGCACGGGGTGGAATGTGAGAGACTCAAATGCCTTCTGAAGCAGTCAGCAAGTTGCTGCTGGTGGGATTGGCACAATGCAGGTAAATCAGAGAAAGCACTGAACCTCATTACTTGGCACAGAAAGAATGTTCTTCCCCTGTCAGAGAGAAACGTGAAGCAATGTGCTGACCTAGAATTTGCTGTCAAAATAACAGTGAGTCAAATGGTACTCAATGTTCTTTAGTCACAAATGATGCAGTGAGATTAGGATAAGGGTAGATGAGTGAGCTAGTCCAAACATTGTCCAACTGCACTGTTCCGCAATTTAGCGCTATGATGATGAAAACTTATTGCTTCCACACTAATGAAATGCAATGACTTTTCTCTTTATTCTTTGATGGGGTGTGGGTGTTGCTGTCAAGTCCAGTGTTCCTTGTCCATCCCTCACTGCCCCAGTGTACCAGGAATTTTTCCAAGTGGGTTTGAGAGACAACCACACATTGCTGTCTCTAGGGTCATGGATAGGCCAGACCGGGTAAGTACAGCAGATTTCTTTCCCTACAAGGGGCTTCAGTGAACACAATGGGCTTTTACCACAATCAATGACAGTTTCATAGAATCCCTACAATGCAGAAGGAGGCCATTCGGCCCCTCAAGCCTGCATTGACTCTCCAATAGAGCATCTTATCCAGGTCCTATTCCTGTAGCGTCCCGTATTTACACTGCTAATCCCGCTAACCTTCACATCTTTGGATACGAGGGGATAATTTAGCACAGCCAATCCAACTAATCTAACATTTTAGAACACTAAGTGGCAATTTAGCATAGCCATTCCACCTATTCTGCACTTCTTTGAAGACAATTTTTCAATTCCAGATTTTTAAAATTGATTTTAAATTTAAGTTCAGGTGTCAGAAAGTTATATTCATCTGGTAGATAAAAGAGGGGTGTTCTAGTTTGCAGAGAGACTTGGACAAGTTGCAGAGCTGGGCCAAGAGGTGGCAAATGGAGTTTAATGTGGAAAAGTGTGAGGTAATTCACTTTGGCAGGAATAACAAATGTGTAGAGTATAAGGCTAATGGTAGGACTCTTAATAGTGTTGATGAACAGAGGGATCTTAGTGTATGTGTGCATAGATCCCTGAAAGTTGGCAATCAAGTCGATAAGGTTTTTAAGAAGGCATATGGAGTCTTAGCTTTTATTGGTAGGGGGATTGAATTTCGGAGCCGCAACGTCATGTTGCAACTGTACAAAACTCTAGTGCGGCCGCACTTGGAGTATTGTGTGCAGTTCTGGTCCCCACATTATAAGAAAGATGTGGAGGCATTGGAGAGGGTACGAGGAGGTTTACCAGGATGTTGCCTGGTATGGAGGGCAGGTCTTATGAAGAGAGGCTGAGGGATTTGTGGTTGTTTTCGTTAGAAAGAAGGCGGCTAAGAGGAGATCTTATTGAAACATATAAGATGATTAGAGGTTTAGATAGGGTGGACAGTGATAGCCTTTTTACTAGGATGGAGAAAGCTAGCACGAGGGGACATAGCTTTAAACTAAGGGGTGGTGATTTTAGGACAGATGTCAGAGGTAGGTTTTTTTACCCAGAGGGTGGTAAGGGAATGGAATGCCTTGCCTGCATCAGTTGTAGATGCGCCAAGTTTGGTGGCGTTTAAGAGGTTAGTAGATGAGTTTATGGATGAAAAGGGAATGGTTTAGGTTAGAGGGTCACTGCTTGTTCCTAATTGGTCGGCGCAACATCGAGGGCCGAAGGGCCTGTTCTGCGCTGTAATGTTCTATGTTCTACGTTCTATTAAAACTCACCACCAAAATGTTAGTGTTATCAATCCAATGCAAACCATATTTGAATGATGGAATTGATGTTAATTGTTGCTGATTGAACTTTCTGAAACTGAAAATAAACTATCAGGAATGGAGATTCATTTCCTCAGGTATTCATTATTGTTAGAAATTTTAAAAATGTCAAACTTAAATTTAATTTCAGAAACAAACTTATTGGTTAAGTAATGCTAATTGGAATATTGTCCAGCGCAATTCCTGTTATAGACCCACTCAGGGCCTAATGTGTTACATTTCTATACACTCTGAACATTATCCGTTCGCACTTTGTGCAATGTAACAGGCACATGGATCTGTGAGAGAAACTCTAACGAAAAACAGATGCTGTTGGCAGCTCTGACACACCAAATTCTAACCCTTACATGAGAAGGTCAAACTCTTCACCTCATTGGAGTTCAGAAGAATGAAAGGTGATGTGATTGGAATGTTTAAGATATCGAGGGAAGGTGGGCAGGGTGGATTCTGACAGGTTGTTTCCCCTTGTGGGGGAATCATAGAGGTTTATAACATGGAAACAGGCCCTTCAGTCCAAACTGTCCATGCTGCCCTTATTTTTACAATCCCTAAAGCTAATCCCAATTACCTGCATTTGGCCCATATCCTATTTTACCCATATAACTGTCTAAAATAGAGTCTAGAACTCAGGGGAACATAGAACATAGAACATTACAGCACAGAACAGGCCCTTCGGCCTTCGATGTTGCGCCGACCAATATAAAAAGCAATGCCCCTCCAAACTAAACCATTCCCTTCTCCATATACTTATCAACTAACCTCTTAAACGCCACCAAACTTGGCGCATCTACAACAGCTGCAGGCAGGGCATTCCACTCCCTAATCACTCTTTGAGTAAGGAACCTACCTCTGATATCCGTCCTATAACTCATACCCCTTAATTTAAAGCTGTGTCCCCTCGTGCTAGCTTTCTCCATCCTAGGAAAAAGGCTATCACTGTCCACCCTATCTAAACCTCTATCATCTTATATGCTTCAATAAGATCCCCTCTTAGCCGCCTCCTTTCTAACGAAAACAACCTCAAATCCTTCAACCTCTCTTCATAGACCTGCCCTCCATACCAGGCAACATCCTGGTAAACCTCCTCTGTACCCTCTCCAATGCCTCCACATCTTTCTTATAATGTGGGTACCAGAACTGCACACAATACTCCAAGTGCGGCCGCACTAGAGTTTTGTACAGTTGCAACATGACGTTGCGGCTCCGAAATTCAATCCCCCACCAATAAAAGCTAAGACTCCATATGCCTTCTTAACAACTTTATCCACTTGACTGCCTACTTTCAGGGATCTATTGACACATACACCAAGATCCTTCTGTTCCTCAACACTATTAAGAGCCCTACCCTTAGCCCTATACTCTACACATTTATTTTTCCTGCCAAAGTGCATTACCTCACACTTTTCCACATTAAACTCCATTTGCCACCTCTCGGCCCAGCTCTGCAACTTGTCCAAGTCACTCTGTAAACTATAACACCCCTCTTCACTCTCTACCACTCCACCGACTTTAGTGTTATCTGCAAATTTACTGATCCATCCCTCAATACCCTCATCCAGATCATTTATAAAAATTACAAACAGCAGGGGCCCCAAAACAGACCCCTGAGGTACACCACTTGTCACCGAACTCCACGATGAATATCTCCATCAACCACCACCCTCTGTCTTCTATCTGCCAGCCAATTCCTAATCCAATTAGCTAAATCACCCTCTATTCCACACATCTGCATTTTCTGTGGAAGTCTTCCATGGGCCACCTTATCAAACGCCTTACTAAAGTCCATATATACCACATCAACCACCTTACCCCCATCCACCTCTTTAGTCACTTTTTCAAAAACTCAATGAGGTTAGTAAGGCACGACCTACCCTTCACAAAACCATGCTGACTATCCCCAATCAATTCATTTCTCTCTAAATACCTATAAATCCTATCCCTAATAATTCTCTCCAATACTTTGCCCACAACAGAAGTAAGACTCACTGGCCTATAATTCCCTGGAAGGTCTCTCTTCCCCTTCTTGGACAATGGGACCACATTCGCTATCCTCCAGTCCTCCGGAACCACACCCGTAACCAACGACGACCTGAAGATCAGAGCCAGAGGCTCTGCAATCTCCTCTCTTGCCTCCCAGAGAATCCTAGGGTAAATCCCGTCCGGCCCAGGGGACTTATCCAACTTCAACCCCTCAAGAATATCTAGCACATCCTCCCTATCTACTTCGATACTTTCCAGTTTGCTACCCTGTACCTCAGTGTTCTCCATAACTACATTTACATCACCCTGCGTGAATACTGAAGAGAAGTATTTATTCAGTGCCTCTCCAATCTCTTCAGGCTCCACGCACAACTTCCCACTGCTGTCTGTGACTGGCTGAACAGTCTCAAAATAAAGAGTGTCCCATTTAAGAGGGAGATGACACAGAATGTCCTTCCTCCGAGTATAATTTCCTCCGAGGATAGTTTCATGTTGCAACTGTACAAAACTCTAGTGAGGCTGCACTTGGAGTATTGTGTGCAGTTCTGGTCCCCACATTATAAGAAAGATGTGGAGGCATTGGAGAGGGTACACAGGAGGTTTACCAGGATGTTGCCTGGTATGGAGGGCAGGTCTTATGAAGAGAGGCTGAGGGATTTGAGGTTGTTTTCGTTAGAAAGGAGGCGGCTAAGAGGAGACTTATCGAAACATATAAGATGATTAGAGGTTTAGATAGGGTGGACAGTGATAGCCTTTTTCCTAGGATGGAGAAAGCTAGCACGAGGGGACACAGCTTTAAATTAAGGGGTGATAGTTATAGGACGGATATCAGAGGTAGGTTCTTTACCCAGAGGGTGGTTAGGGAGTGGAATGCCCTGCCTGCGGCAGTTGTAGATGCGCCAAGTTTGGTGGCGTTTAAGAGGTTAGTTGATAAGTTTATGGAAGAGAAGGGAATGGTTTAGTTTGGAAGGTCATTTCTTTTTTCATAATTGGTCGGCGCAGCATCGAAGGCCGAAGGGCCTGTTCTGCGCTGTAATGTTCTATGTTCTATGTTCTATAATTGATCCTTGGAATTTGCAATTCCAGAGAACAGTGGAAGCTGGATCTTTGAATTCGTTCAGTGTTGAGTTAGACAGGTTTTTGATTGATAAGGGAATGGAAGGTTGTGGGGAGCAGGCAGGGAAATGGAGTTAAGATCAGTCGTGACCTTATTGAATGGCAGAGCAGGCGTGAGGGGGGAAATGGCCTACTTCTGCTTCTGTTCCTCACGTTCTGAAGATGATGTTGTCAGTGATTAAAGCTCTCCCTCTCATTATCTCTGGGGGAAGCGATGGCCTAGTGCTATTATTGATGTAGAGATGCCGGACTAGTGCTATTATTGCCAGATTATTTAATCCATGAACTCAACCAATGTTCTAGTGACCTAGGATCGAATCCCACCACGGCAGATGGTGGAATTTGAATTCAACAAAAAAAAATCTGGAATTAAGAATCTACTGATGACCATGAAACCATTGTCGGAAAAACCCATCGGGTTTACTAATGTCCTTTAGGGAAGGAAATCTGCTGTCCTTACCCAGTCTGGCCTACATGTGACTCCAGAGCCACAGCACTGTGGTTGACTCTCAACTGCCGTCTGAAATGGACTGGTGAGACACTCAATTCAAGGGCAAGTAGAGATGGACAATAAATGCTGACCCAACCAATGACACCCATGTCCCACAAATGAATAAAAAAACTCCCATTATTCCCCACTGTATCATCCAGAGCTTTCTGAAATAAAGAACAAAGAAATGTCCAGCACAACAGCTGGCCCTTCGGCCCTCCAAGCCTGCACCAATCACAATGCTCTAACTACAAATAATCTTCTGCCATTACTTGGCCTGGATCCCTCTATTTCCTCCCTATCCATGCATCCATCCAGATGCCTCTTAAATGTTCCTGCTTCCACCACCTCCTCTTCCAAGCACCCAAAACTCTCTGTGTGAAAAACTTCCTCCACACATCTCCCTTAAACTTCCCCCTCTCACCTTGAATCCGTGCCCCTTTTAATTGACACTCCCACCCTGGGAAAAAGCCTCTGACTATCCATCCTATCTAAGCCCCTCAGAATTTTGGGGAAACTATGGATCTGCACACCCAGATCCCTCTGTATGTTAATGTTCCTCAGGATTTTGTCATTTACAATATAAATCACTCCTAAATTTGATCTTCCAAAATTCCTCGTCTCTTCAAAAAACTCAATCAAGTTGGCAAGACATGACCTTCCCCATACAAAACCACACTGCCTGTTACTAACTAATCTATTTTCTTCCAAATGTGTGTATATCCTGTCTCTCAGCATCTCCTCCAAAAGCTTCCCCACGACTGACATGGCTTATAATTTCCTGGACTATTCCTGCTCCCTTTTGAAAACAAAGGAACAACATTGCTGTTCCCCAGTCCTCTGGAATCTCACCTGTGGTCAACGAGGATGTGAAGATATCTGTTAAGGTCCCAGCTAATTCTCCTCTTGCCCCCTGCAATAACCTGGGATCGATTCCATCCGGCCCTGGGGACTTGTCAATCTTAATGCAATTTAAGATACTCAATACTTCCTCCTTCGATATATTGACATTCATTAGAGCTTTCACACATCTATCCCTGACCTCAACATCTGTCCTGTCCTTCTCCTTGGTGAATACTGATATAAAATACTCATGAAGGATCTCACTCACCTCCTGTGGCTCCTGACATAACTTCCTTCACTGTCCTTGAGTGGGTCTACTCTTTCTCTTGCTATTGTTTTGCTACTGATATATGCATAAAAAGCCTTGGGATTCTCCTTAACCCTATGAATCAGATGGTCGGCTTTCTGAGCGACGTCTCCATCAGGAAGCCAAGATAAATCAGGACAGTGTCTGTGTTGGAGAGTGCTTCAGTCTTCCCAGAGACTGACAGCAAAAACATGTGGGTCTACTAAATATTGACACATTGGGCCCTATTTTACCACTGCTGCGCGCCTGTTTCCGGGAGTGAAAAGCAGGGTGTGAGGCCATCTGCACAGTGGACAGCTGTGCAGATGTCCACTTTACTGATACCCGATTTAAATACATTTGCATGTATTTCAATAGGATTAATGAACTGCCCGCCCAACTTTACCAGCATTTCCCCGCTTTACCGCCCCGTTCACTGATCCGGAGTCGCACCAAAATGAACCTGCCAAATAAAAGCCTGAATCGGGCACTCCAGCTGCTGAAGAGGCAAGTTCAGAACTTCCAACAGCCTCTGACTCAGATCGGTGAGGGGGGAGGGGGAGAGGTCAGATCATTCTCTGGTTGCGGGGCTGGAAGAGAGTGAGGCCAGATCGTTGTCTAGTTGGGGGGGAAAGGAGGAGGCGGGTCAGATGTATCTCAGGTGATGGGGAGTGGGGGAGGCTGATCATTGTTTGGTTTTGGGGGGGCGGGAGTTGCGATCATTATCTGTGGGGGGGTGGGGAGGCTGATCATTGTCTGGTGGTGGGAGGGGGAGGCGGGTCATATGTTCCTCTGCAGGGGTTGTGAGCCAGATTATTCTCTGAGGAGGGGGGGGGGGTGAAGTGAAGCTGACCATTCTCTAGGGGTGGGTGGAGAGGGGGGGTGGTATCAGAAAGCAGGGAGGCAGTTAAGATGTACCCGGGTAGGGAGGAGGCAAAATTGCTCACTAGCGTGGGAGGGGGCAGATGAATCTCTGGTGGGGAAGGGACAGCAGGGTGGGGGGTCCGCTGCCACTCTACAGGTGATCAGTGTGATGGAAGAAGGGGCAGGGGGTCGCAATCAGCTTGGGTAGCTGGGAGGTGGGTGGATAATGGGGGCATCACTCCTGCTTTTCACTCCTGGGCTGCTTTCTGTGGCTCAAGAGTGATCTGACATGGGTGTGATTTTCAAATTGTTTTCTAACCGGGCATGCGCAGTTCAGAACTCTGATCATTCCAGACACACTCAGCCTGACCCACAGCGCAATTCAGATTGACGGTTTTGTTTTCAGGCTGAGTGTGTATTTGGGGGGGGGGGGAGCCCGAGAACAGGTTTCCAAGTTGGATGTGAATTATGCCCAGATTCAGCACTTAGAATCAAAATGGTAAAATCAGGCCCATTATCTTGCTAAAGCACACAAGAATGGAAAACATTGATTACCAGTTGTATTTTTCTAATTGAAATTTTTAGCATTGATCACCCTCACATCTTCAAGAACTCAACAAACTCCCATTAAGCCCAGCACTAACAGGCACAGGGGAATCGCTTAACATGCTTATTGGTAATGTGACTCTCGTTATCCTGAATGTACAATGCCAAAGAAGAATACTGCAGTGCAGTGGCACAGTGTTTAGCATTGCTACCAGGGACCCAGGATCAATTCTCGGTTTGGATCACAGTGCCAGGGGCCTGGGTTTGATTCCAGCTTGGTTCACTGTCTGGGTGGAGACTGCACGTTCTCCCCGTGTCTGCGAGGGTTTCTGCTGGGTGCTCCGGTTTCCTCCCACAGTCTGAAAGACGTGCCGGTTAGGTTGGATTAGCCATGCTAAATTCTCCCTCAGTGTACCCGAACAGGCAGCGGAGTGTGGCGATTAGGGGATCACTTGTGAAAAGTGAATAAATAAATGAAATCTGAAATAAAATCAGGAATTTTACTGTGCGCAGTTCTGGTCGCCTCACTATAGGAAGGACGTGGAAGCTATTGAAAGGGTGCAGAGGAGATTTACAGGGATGTTGCCTGGATTGGGAGGCATGCCTTATGAAGACAGGTTGAGGGAGCTGGGACTGTTCTCCCTGGAGAGACGAAGGTTGAGAGGCGACCTGATAGAGTTTTACAAGATGTTGAGAGGAATAGATAGGGTGGACTCTCAGAGACTATTTCCCAGGGCTGAAATGGTCACGACGAGAGGGCGCAGATTTAAGGTGCAGGGAAGCAAGTACAGAGGGGATGCTAGGGGAAAGTTTTTCACTCAGAGGGTGGTGAGTGAATGGAATCGGCTGCCGTCGGTGGTGGTCGAGGCGAACTCGCTGGGGTCTTTTTAAAGACTTCTGGATGAGTATATGGGATCCAATGGGATTGGGGGTTATAGATAGGTCTATGGCTGGGTAGGTTTTGATGTGTTCGGCACAACTTGTGGGCCGAAGGGTCTGTTTGTGCTGTAGTGTTCTATGTTCTATGTTCTAATTACTGGAAAACTGCAGCAAGTGTGTCGGCATCTGTGGAGAGAAAGAGGTCAGGTTTTGCGCTTGACATGACTTAGAATATTGATGAAGGGTCAAATTAGAGAGGAAATGTTAACTCTATCCGGCCCTTCCCTTTCCCTTCTTCATCACCTATCTGGACATTCCATCCTCCTGACCTGGAGAGATATACCTGGGGTCTCTTACAGCTTCTTGGTGACATGGGAACTAAGCTGCATCGTCAGACGGGATGGCACAGTGGTTAGCACTGCTGACTCACAGTGCCAGTGACCCTGGTTCGAATCCGAACTTGGTCTACTGGCTGGAATCTGCACATTCTCCTCGTGTCTGCGTGGGTTTCCTCCGGGTGCTCCGGTTTCCTCCCACACTCCAAAGATGTGCAGGTTAGGTGGATTAGCCATGCTAAATTGCCTAATATCCCAAGATGTTCAGGTTAAAGGCATTGGCCATGCTAAATTAGCCCTAAGTGTCCAAAGATATATAATTTAGATAAATTAGCCATGCTAAATTGCTCCTTAATGTCCAAAGGTGTGTAAATTAGGTGGATTGGACATGATAAATTACTCCTTAGTGTCCAAAGATGTGTAGGTCAGGTGGATTGGCCATGGTAAAATGCATGGAGTATGGGAATAGTATGGTAAAAGGCACTGGATAAGATACTCTGTCAGAGAGTCGGTGCAGACATGATGGGTTAAATGGCCTTTTTCTGCAGTATAGGGATTCTATGCTTCCATGAATGACATTTTAATTTGATTTGTTCCATTCCCTTATTGTGGTGTCTCTTCAAGGGGGCTGTATATCAGTTAATGTATGATGTGGAGATGCTGGCGATGGACTGGGGTGGGCACAGTGAGAAGCCTCACAATACCAGGTTAAAGTTCAACAGGTTTAATTGGGATCCTGATATCCCTCAATCGAGATCTTGGGATCATGTCACACTATCTGTAACCCCTACAACTTGCTTGGGCTTGGAAAATCTCACTAACTGTTCCTGGCTGGAGACAAATACACATCTCTTTAACCTGTGATTATCCCTCTCTCCACTCACACTGTTTGTACCTGTAAAGACTTGATTATTCGCATCCTAACCATTATCTTGTAATTGAGTTTGTGTCTGTATACACATATGTTCTGTTTGTGAACCCAACTCTCCACCCACCTGATGAAGGAGCTACACTCTGGAAGCTCGTGCTACCAAATAAACCTGTTGGGCTTTAACCTGATGTTGTGAGACTTCTCACTGTAAAAGAGGAGGTTGAGGAGGAATCTGTTCAAAGGCTGCAAGACTGAAGGAAGAGAAACCTAGAGATCATCGAAATAAGATAGTCAAAACAAAATCCAATGGCGAATCCAGATGAAACGCCTTTACCTGGAGATCGGCAAGAATGAAACAGGGAAGGCTCAGGTAAATCGTAATGGTGCATTTAAGAGAAAGATTGATGAACACATGAACAGAATGGAATAGAGATAGGTTATGCTGATGGGTTTTGAAGAAAGAGGGTGACCCAGGGCACATGTGGAGCATCAATGTTAGCATATATTTACTGGGCTGAATGGCCTGTCCCTTTGCTATACGGGATAAAGGGAACAAAGGACGTAGAGGGAAAGTGGGAGTGCGATACTGAAAATGCATGGTCAACCATGATCACATTGAATGGTGGGGCAGGCTCGAGGGGCTGAATGGCCTCCTCCTAATCCTATTTTCTATGTTTCTACTGCAGTATTTTTACGTGATCTATGCATTAAAAACCTTTTCTATTGGAATAAGAGTCACCGGGCAGGGATAAGCAGCAGGAACTTTGCATTATTCCCGCTGACTTATCCTGTCGCTTCCCCTGGGGTTGGGATCAGCGATTGTAGCAAAGCTCAATGATCTAATTTGTGTCTTCCTGAACTCATAGAATCTCTGCAGAGCAAAAAGAGGCCGTCGGTCCATCGAGTCGGTACCGCCCCAGACCCTATCCCCATAGCCCCATGTATTTACCCTAGCTAATCCCCCTGACACTAAGGAACAACGTAGCATGGTCAACCTGCACATCTTTGGACTGTGAGAGGAAACCGGAGCATCCAGAGGAAACCCACGCAGATATGGGAAGAATGTGTAAACTCCAAACAGCCACGTGAGGCCGGGATGGAACCCAGGTCCCTGGCGCTGTGAGACAACAATGCTAATCACTGTGCCATCATTGCACCCGATTAGTTTAGTTAAATTCTGTGCAGTGCTGCTAAAGGACCTCGTCTCATTGAGTACTAGCTAATGGTTTCCTCCACAGATTAGTTCTAATGTGGTTAGACACTGACTAGCCTATCACAGCCCAAAGCTGAGAAATCTAGACCCTGATTAATCACATAGCCAAGTAAGTCCTAGTCAGAACCTTAATCTGCCAATTACAGAATAGAACCAACTCTCTACATTCTTGCTTCTCCATGGGGCAATGATTCAGGAGATGGCAGAGAGGGAGATGTAACCTCTTCCCAATAATTCTAACTGTTGCATTTGATTGTCCTTGTTCACCCTGTGCCCAGGTCAGATCATTCCATAATGCACATCTCCATTTCCTCGGGGGTAGTTTAAACCTCCACAGTGATGTTTCGACTCTGGAAGCTTTCGTGAGGGTGAGGTTTTGGCCAAATGTGGAGGAAGCAGGCAAAAGGCAATTTTATCGCCTCATTTGTCAATCACCCAAAATATACAGTCTGCAGAACAAGTGTTTATGCGTTTTTAAAATGTGGTCGATTCGAAATGAAGGCATGGCGCAAAATAGTTGGCAAACTCATTCCGGAGACAGGCTGGGGGCTGAACTCACATTTGATGCCCGTACATCCCACAGTTGCTGGTGCCCATCTGCCAATGCCAGCTGGCCTGAGAGCTAGTGTTGGGCTCTCACGCATCCATACATGGAACACTAACATTTTCACATTTGCCACTTGTTTCTATTAATCAGGAGTACCCCGAGGTTAGATATTAATCTGCGCTCTGTCCAAGAGTAGACAGAATCCCAGGTGACTCCTGTCCATGTGTAACCAGGAGTTTGCGCTTCCCTGTTTGTGTATCACCCACCCACACTTTAAACAAGCAGGTCATTAAAGTAGACAGCTGGCCACAGAGGCAGGAGGAGCAATCAGTCTACACGAGATAAATGAAACCAAATGAAACCAAATGGTCTTTCTCATGCATAACTCCAACAAGATTGTTTTGGCCAGAACTTCTTTCCTCAACAGTAATGTTGCAAAATCACACCTACCCTTTATGAAACAAGACTTGGACTGTTATCAAATCTGTGACATAAATAAAGATATGTATTTAGAATGTATCTACAGCATGGAGACAGATCCTTCAGCCCAAACTGGCCCATACTGACCAAAATGCCCATTTAAGTAATCCCATTTACCTGCATTTGGCCCATATCCCTGTATCCCTGTATCTGTCCAAATGCCTTTCAAATGTTGTCAATATCCCTGTCTCAACCTCCAGCAGGTCATTCCACACACGTACCACCCTCTGTGTAAAACAATTACTGCTCAGGTTCCCATTAATTCTTTCCCCCTCTTAACTGAAATGTGGGCCTTCTAATTCTCAAATCCCAAACTCTGGGAAAAAGACTGAGTGCATTCACCCTATCCGTACCTCTCATGACCTTTTCATCTCTACAAGATCACCCCTCAGTCTTGAAAACTACACAGAAAAAAGTCCCACGCTGTCCAATCTCTCTCTATAACTCAGTGCCTTGAATCCTTGTAAATCTCCTTGAATGTCCTTGTAAATCTCTTCTGAACTCTCTCCAGTTTAATGAAATCTTTCCTATAGCAACGCGACCAAAACTGAACACAATACTTCAGGTGAAGCCTCACTAATGTCCTATATAACTGCAGTATAACTTCCCAACTTCTATACTCAGTGTCCTTGCTGAATGAAGGCCAGCTTGCCAAAAACCTTCTTCAATGCCCTATCTACCTGTGACTCCACCTTTAGGGAACTCCCTCTGTCCCACAATATTCCCCGAGGCCCTACCATTCAGCGTGAAAGTTCTACCTTGATCTGTCTTTCTGAAAGCAACACCTCACACTTATCTGTATTGAGTATAAATAAATCTCTTAGCACTATGTGTAGCAATCTCCTATTGATACAATATTCTCAATGAGGGCCCATGGTCAATTTTGTGTTTTAATTCTCCAAAGTCTCTCAGGCAGATTTCTCTCTTCTCAGTCCCCTCATCTGGTTTGGGTTGAGTTCATTTGTCTTTCCTCATTCTATTTATTTGCCGATGGTGCAGGAAGCTCAGTTAGTTGGACGGATGCGGGGCAATGCCAATACCGCAGGTTCAATTCCTGTACAGGCTGAGGTTATTCATGAAGGCCCCACCTTCCCAGCCTTGTCCCTCACTTGAGGGGTGGTGATCCTCAGGTTAAATCACCAATCAGCTCCCTCTCAAAAAAGGGAGGAGGATCAATGGGGCTTTGACAAATTTCATTGGGTGTTGATAGTTTTTGGCATGGTCTTTGCAGCTGTGTCTTCACTATCCCCTCTGAAGTCCCCAAAGACTACTTCACCTCAAAGCTCACGCTCTGCTTGAAATCTCCTCTTCTGATTGGGTCACAGTGCAGAAGCTGTTCTGGTGAATGTCACCAATGACATCCATTCCTCAATTAGTTCAGGACCTGTTCTCTCTCCTCTCCACCTCTGTGTTCAACGCTGACAACTGCAACGTTCTCCCGCCTCTGCCTCACACCTTCCCCTCCTACTGCCCAACACAACCACCAAAAAACGGATAGAACAGAGAAACTAGAAGCAGGAGGAGGCTATTCAGCCCTTCGAGCCTGGTTGACCATTCATTTTGAGGATGCTAATCATCAAATTCAATATCCTGATCCCGTGCCCCCCCAATATCCCTTGAGCCCTTTAGCCCCAAGAGCAATATCTAATTTCTTCTTGAAATCACAAAACGTTTTCTTTTGTGATTTCAAGAATGGGAGTATGGGGAGCGAATTCCACAAATTCACCAGTCTCTGGGTGAAGAAATTTACCCTCCTGTTCTAAAACATTTACCCCTTATCCTCAAACTATGACCTCCTGTTCTGGACTCCTCCACTGGTCAGTTTACAGTTTAAAGTTTATTTATTAATCACAGGTAGATTTACATTAACATTGCAATTAAGTTACTGTGAAAAATTGCTGAGTCGCCACACTCTGGTGTCTGTTTGGGGATTTAACATGGCCCATGCACCTAATCTGTGTGTCTTTCGGACTGTGGAGAGGAAGCCAGACCACCCGGAGGAAACCCATGCAGACATGTGGAGAATGTGCAGTCTCCGCACAGACAATGACCCGGGAATCGAACCTGTGTCCCTGGACCTATGAGGCAGCAGTGCTAACCCACTGTGCCACCGTGCCAATCATGGGATCTTGTCACGTATGGTTCAGCTGCCACTTTTGGAAATGGATCAATAGCAACTGCGCTCCCAAAATATTCCATTGATTTTCCGATGTTCTCGGTTATTGAAGAAACGTAGCTTCCTGTTCCACTCTGTGTAACTTTGGCAATGCCTACAGCAAGGAATTAGGATTCCTGTTGTCTGTAACGGTGGACAGATTGCACTGTCTGGCTCAAAACTGGTTAAGACTCAAGATCTTGATGGAGCTATTGCCAATCAGCACAAGTTTCCTTCAAGAAGTTTATAAAGTTATGAGGGACAGAGATAGGATTGACAATCAAAATCTTTTTTTCCCAGAGTTGAAATGTCTAATACTAGAAGATGAGAGAGGGTAAAGTTCAAAGGAAATGAGAGGGGCAAGTTTTTCACACAGAGAGTGAGAGATGTCTAGAACGTGCTGCTGGGAGGGGTGGTAGGGATGTTTAAGGGGCTTTTAGATAAGCATATAAATACACAAAGAATCGAGGGATCTGGAGCAAGGGTAGGCAGCAGGGTCCTTGGTTAATTTGGTGTCATGTTCGGTACAACATTATGGGCCGAAGGGCCTGTTCCTGTGCTTTGCTGTTCTATAAATTGGGATAAAGTCATGTAGCCCTATCAAAATCAATCCCACTCATCCTCCATCTCCCTCAAGCCTGGTGACCTTAAACTCCTCCATCCTGGCCCCTTCCACCTCTGGTCAGAGGTACCTCGTGATTGGTAATGCTTGAATTGGAGGCGCAGTTATCCTGGGTTTGTGATTCCCCCCCCAACCCGAGGCACAGTAAAACTGAGAGAAAGCGAGCCACCGCCAGTGAATTAATGAGCCAACTCTGAGAGAGAATTAGCAGTCATAGATTTTTCCATAAAACAGTTCCATTTTTATAGGTCCTGTCAGGTGTCATGACTCAATGTCATTTACAAATTAAAAAAAAAACACAAAATCTTGTTAGAGGTTTTATTGAGATGCAGCTGTTGATTCATTCTGGGAGCTGCACACTTTCCTGAAGTGTTATTGATTTAACATAAATGAACTCTGCTGTCAATCTAAATATAGCTGAATGCTGCACATGCATTTTGCTGAACTCGCGCATGCTACGTACAGAGAAATTATTATTGATTGAACCCCTCGATGAACTGCCAATGTGACTCCTTTCCAAGATGAGAAAGGTATAATCGCAGTGGTGCCGTTACTCCAGGAGTTACTGGCCAGCAGGGGCTGGGAATATTTCATTTCGAACCGAAACAGGGAATGTTATTGCTGGGATAATTAGAGAAACTGACTCCGAGGATTTATTGAAACGGGTGGTCTGTAATAAGCCCTCGGAAGCAGAATTCCCTTCACCAAACTTTATAATTCGGACAGCAGCATACAGAGTGCTATCAGTTTACACTTACATTCAGAGTCCCAGAGGACCAACACACTTGGTTAAATATAAAGCAAGAGGTTTTCTGATTGACCAATCAATTTGGCCTTTAATCAGGTAGTTCATATCCTAACCAACCCACTTCAATGATTAAAATCGTTAGAAGGACCCACTGCTAATTAACTTTACATTTTTCTCTTTGTTTGGGACAGAGAGGTGGACATATAAAGCAGCACAGGAATAGACCATTCAGCCCTCCACTTGTCAATCATAATGCCCTGCCTAAACCAAAAGAAAAACTTACTCGGTGTCTATCCTTTTATTCCCTCCCTATCCATGGACCCATCCAGATACCTCTTAAATGTTGCTAATGTGTCTGCTTCGACCACCTCCTCTGCCATCCAGCACTCCCTGTTGGGAATATATTGGCCGTTCCTTCACAGTCGCTGGGTTCAAATCCTGGAATTCCCTCCCCTAACGGCATTGTAGGTCAACCCACAGCACATGGACTGCAGTGATTCATGAAGGCAGCTCACCCCCACCTTCTCAAGGGGCAACGAGGGATGGGCAATAAATGCTGGCCCAGCCAGCGACACCCATGGCCCACAAATACATGAGAAAGGGATTGTATTGTTGGGGCTAGGCTGTAATGCAATGTAAAATTTACGCTGATGATGCAGGGGCAAAATACGGTCAGAATCAGCTGGGCACTGTACCAGTTTTACCAAGGCCTACTTAGGCCTATTTGAATAAGCCTAAAAGTAAAAGTAAAGGTTCTCTTTCTGAAAGAGAACATGAGTCAATGTCCCAGCACGTCCTCCCTTCTGACCCATTCTCATAACCTTACTTAACCCACACACCTTGCCTCAGAGATAATCCCATCATCACAGTGATCATCAGCTTGATAAACATCCACTGCACATACTCTGAGGGGAGGTCTTATAGAAACAAGTAAGATTATGAAGGGAATCGATAAGATAGAAGCAGGGAAGTTGTTTCCACTGACGGGTGAAACTAGAACTAGGGACATGGCTTCAAAATAAGGGGAAGCAGATTTAGGACTGAGCTGAGCAGGAACTACTTCACCCAAAGTGTTGTGAATCTGTGGAATTCCCTGCCCAGTGAAGCAGTTGAGGCTCCCTCATTGAATGTTTTTAAGGCAAAGATGGATAAATGTTTGAACAGTAAAGGAATTAAGGGTTATGGTGAGCGGGCGGATAAGTGGAGCTGAGTCCATGAAAAGATCAGCCATGATTTTATTGAATGGCGGAGCAGCCTCGAGGGGCTGAATGGTCAACTCCTGCTGGATTTATAGTTATTTGGAAAGAAATGAAGTGAAGTCAGCATGGTTTTGTGAAGGGTAGGTCGTGCCTTACTAACCTCTGAGTTTTTTGAAAAAGTGACCAAAGAGGTGGATGGGGGTAAGGCGGTTGATGTGGTATATATGGACTTTAGTAAGGCGTTTGATAAGGTGTCCCATGGAAGACTTCTGCAGAAAATGCAGATGTATGGGATAGAGGGTGATTTAGCTAATTGGGTTAGGAATTGGCTGGCGGATAGAAGACAGAGGGTGGTGGTTGATGGGAGATATTCATCGTGGAGTTCGGTGACAAGTGGTGTACCTCAGGGGTCTGTTTTGGGGCCCCTGCTGTTTGTAAGTTTTATAAATGATCTGGATGAGGGTATTGAAGGATGGATTAGTAAATTTGCAGATAACACTAAAGTCGGTGGAGTGGTAGATAGTGAAGAGGGGTGTTATAGTTTGCAGAGGGACTTGGACAAGTTGCAGAGCTGGGCCGAGAGGTGGCAAATGGAGTTTAATGTGGAAACGTGTGAGGTAATGCACTATGGCAGGAATAATAAATGTGTAGAGTATAGGGCTAATGGTAGGGCTCTTAATAGTGTTGATGAACAGAGGGATCTTGGTGTATATGTGCATAGATCCCTGAAAGTTGGCAATCAAGTCGATAAGGTGTTAAGAAGGCATATGGAATCTTAGCTTTTATTGGTAGGGGGATTGAATTTCGGAGCCGCAACGTCATGTTGCAACTGTACAAAACTCTAGTGTGGCCGCACTTGGAGTATTGTGTGCAGTTATGGTCCCCACATTATAAGAAAGATGTGGAGGCATTGGAGAGGGTACAGAGGAGGTTTACCAGGATGTTGCCTGGTATGGAGGGCAGGTCTTATGAGGAGAGGCTGAGGGATTTGAGGTTATTTTCGTTAGAAAGGAGGAGGCTAAGAGGGGACCTGATCGAAACATATAAGATGATTAGAAGTTTAGATAGGGTGGACAGTGATAGCCTTTTTCCTAGGATGGAAAAAGCTAGCACGAGGGGACACAGCTTTAAATTAAGGGGTGATAGTTATAGGACAGATATCAGAGGTAGGTTCTTTACCCAGAGGGTGGTTATGGAGTGGAATGCCCTGCCTGCGGTAGTTATAGATGCGCCAAGTTTGGTGGCGTTTAAGAGGTTAGTTGATAAGTTTATGGAACAGAAGGGAATGGTTTAGTTTGGAGGGTCATTGCTTTTTTCATAATTAATCGGCACAACATCGAAGGCTGAAGGGCATGTTCTGCGCTGTAATGTTCTATGTTCTATGTTCTATGCTCTTACTTCTTACATTCTTATTAATGACCTCTTTATTCTGACTCTCACTTTTCTATCTGTTGACCAATTCTCAGTCTATGTTAGTGCATTATCCCCAATCCCACAGGTTCTGGCCGCACTGTATGGAATCTTATCAGAAAGCTTTCTGAAAATCCACATACACCACATCCACTGGTTCTCCTTTATCCATTCTGCTAATCACCTCCTCAAAAAACTCCACCAGGTTAGTCAAAGATGATTTCCCTTCAGTAAATCTATGATTCTGCCCAACCCTACCACGGAGGCACTGGCTTAGTGATGCTGTTGCCGGACTAGTAATCCACAGACCCAGGATAATGCTGTGGGGACCGAGGTTCGAATCCCACCACGGCAGATTCTGAAATTTGAATTCATTACAAATCTGGAATTAAGAATCTACTGATGACCATGACCATTGTCAATTGTCAGAAAAACTCATCTGGTTCACTAATGTCCTTTAGGGAAGGAAATCTGCTGTCCTTACTCAGTCTGGCCTACATGTGACTCCAGAGCAACAGCAATGTGGTTGGTTCTGAAATACCATCAGGAATGGGCAATAAATGTTGGTCCAGGCACCCACAACCCATAAAAAAACATAAAATAAAGGCAGTGAGGTAGTGGTATTATCACTGAGCTAGTAATTCAGAGACCTGGGGTAATGCTCTGAGGATTCAGGTTCAAATCCCACTGCGGCAAATGGCAAAATTTGAATTCAATAAACGTGATTTAAAATTAAGAGTCAAATGATAACTGTGAAAACAAATCTGATTCCTTTAGAAAAGGAAATCTGCCTTTCTTACGTGATCTGGCCTCCAGAACCCCTCTTAAAATGTTACCTGGAAATGAAACAAGCCACTCAGTCGAAAGACAATTAGGGATGGGCAATAAATATTAGCCCAGCCTGTAATGCCCACTTCCCATCTATATGTAACCACCATGCCATTGTGGTGGCTTGATGGCACAGTGTTTAGCACTGCTGCCTTTCAGCGCCAGGTACTCAGGTTTGATTCCCAGCCTCGGGTCACTGTCAGAATAGAGATAGCACATTCTCCCTGTGTGTGCGTGGGTTACCTCCAGTTGATCCAGTTTCCTCCCACACTCCAAAGATGTGCTGGTTAGGTGGATTGGCCATGCTAAATTGCCCCTTAGTGTCAAGGGGATTAGCTAGGGTAAATGCATGGGGTTATGGAGATGGGATCCTGAGTCGGATTGTGGATGGTGCAGGCTTGATGGGCCAAATGGCCTCCTTCTGCATTGTCTGGATTCTATGAATTAAAAAAAAGTGTTATTTTGTAAGTGCCCAGTTAGGTGGATTGATCATGTTAAGTGTCGAAAAATGTGCAGATTAAATTGATTGGCCATACTAAATTATACTTTAGTGTCCAAAGATGTGTAGGTTAGGTGGATTGGCCATGCTAAATTGCCCCTTAATATCAGGGGAACTAGCATGGGTTATGGGGTTAGAATCTGGGGGGCATTGTGGTCAGTGTAGCCTTGATGGGCTGAATGGCCTCCTTCTGCACTATAGGATTCAATGATTCCATGAATAAAACTAATTGTTATTTTGTAGGTGCCCAATTATCACATCCTTTGTATCAGATTCCAACATTTTCCCTCCAACTGAGATCAGACTCAGTGATTTGTCTTCTCTCTCTATTCTTGTCTAAATAGTGGGGTTAAATTTGTTACCCTCCAATCCGCAGGAACTCTCTGACTAACTGTAAGCTCCAAGTCCAGGGACAGTACTTGGCAATCCCTCAGTCCTGTCACAAAGTCCAATTGCTTCACTTTTCTGGGTCAGTTAGAGGTTAAACAGGCTCTGTAAAATCATACCCGATTTTTTTAACAGAAGTGACAAATCAATTTGCGCCTCTCACCGTCTGCAGACAGATATTTTTGCTTAAGCGTTGGATATTGGTAATATTGTTGGGAGAATTGGATGGCGTATTACTGAACTCAATAGTGCGAGGATGCTGAATTGATACAGCGGTTTGAGATGTCACAGTCACTGAACAGGTCCTGATTAGTTCGTTTCCTTTCCATGGACCAATTTCACCCTCACACTGTCAGGATAAACTGCTTAGAAACTCATCTCGATGCTTTTACACTAATGCTGTGTCATTGGCAATAAACACAGAGTCAAAGGAAACATTGGGTTTAGGAATGTCAGTAATTCAGGGAGGAAAAAACGCCCAAGGAAGGAGATCGGAAACATGGCGAAAGGAGACCAATTTCACTGGCTGTCGAGAATCGTTCAATCCTACAGTGCAGAAAAGGCCCTTTGGCCCATCGAGTCTGCACTGACAACAATACCCACCCAGGCCCCATCCCCGTAACCCCCCACATATTTACCCTGTTAATTCCCCCTGAACTTACAGGAGAATTTAGTAAAGCCAATTAATGGGCGGCATGATAGCCTCCCATAAGACAGATATTTCTCATGTGTGGATGCAACTTTGAATGGCCAAAGGCGTTCTTTTTCACTGTGCAACACGGTGGTCAGTGCTGCTGCTTCACAGTGCCGGCTTCAATTCCGGCCTCGGGTCACCGTCTGTTTGGAGTTTGTGATGTCTTCCAGTGTTTGTGGGGGTTCCTCCGGGTGCTTCGGTTTTCTCCCACGCTCCAAAGATATGCAGATTAGGTGGATTGGCCGTGCTAAATTGCCCCATAAGACATAGGAGCAGAATTAGGCCACTCAGCCCATCGAATCTGCTCTGCCAATCAATCATGGCTGATATTTTTCTTATCCCCATTCTCCTGTCTTTTCTCCATAACTCCTGATCCCCTTATTAATCAAGAATCTATCTATTTCTGTCTTAAAGACACTCAATGACCCGGCCTCCTCTGCAGCAAAGAGTTTGACAGATTCCCCACTCTCTGGCTGAAGAAATCCCTCCTCATCTCTGTTTTAAAAGATTGCCCCTTTAGCCCGAGGTTGTGCCCTTTGGTTCTAGTTTAACCCACTAGTGGAAACATCCTCTCCACGTCCACTCTATCCAGGCCTCGCAGTATCCTGTAAGTTTCAATAAGATACACCTTCATCCTTCTCAATTCCAATGAGTACAGACCCAGAGTCCTCAACCGTTCCTCATATGACAAATTTTTCATTTCAGGGATCATTTTTGTCAACCTCCTCTGGACCCTTTCCAAGGCCAGCACATCCTTCCTTAGATACAGGGCCCACAACTGCTCACAATATTCCAAATGGGGTCTGACCAGAGCCTTGTCCAGCCTCAGAAATATATCCCTGCTCTTGTATTCTAGCCCTCTCGATATGAATGCTAACATTGCATTTACCTTCTTAACTGCCGACTGAATCTGCACATTAACCTTAACAGAATCTTGAACAATGACTCCCAAGTTCCTTTATGTTTCTGATTTCCTGAGCATTTCCCCATTTAGAAAATAGTCTATGTCTCATTCCTCCTTCCAAAGGAAGTCTGCAGAGAGATTTGGATAGGCTGAGTGAGTGGGCAGGGATCTAGCAGATGGAATATAACATTGGCAAGTGTAAGTTATCCACTTTGGAAGGAATAACAGTTAAATGAACTATTATTAGTTTGGTGGCGTTTAAGAGGTTAGTTGATAAGTTTATGGAAGAGAAAGGAATGGTTTAGTTTGGAGGGTCATTGCTTTTTATTTCATAATTGGTCGGCACAACATCGAAGGCAGAAGGGCCTGTTCTGCGCTGTAATGTTCTATGTTCTATGTTCTATTTAAATAGTGAAAAATTACAACATGCTACTGTGCAGAGGGACCTGGGGGTCCTTGTGCATGATTTGCAAAAAAGTCAATTTGCAGGTATAGCAGGTGAATGGACTGTTGGCCTTTATCACGAGGGGGATAGAATATAAAAGCAGAGAGGTCTTGTTGCAATTGTACAAGGCACTGGTGAGGCTGCAACTGGAGTACCCTGTGCAGTTTTGGTCCCCTTATTTGCAAAAGGATATATTGGCCTTGGAGGGAGTACAGAGAAGGTTCACCAGGTTGATACTGGAGATGAAAGAGTTAGCTTATGAGAAGGAATTGAATAGATTGGGCCTCTACTTGTCAGAATTTAGAAGGCTGAGGGGTGATCTTAACATATATAGAAACATATGAGATAATGAAGGGGCTATGTAGGGTGGAGGCAGAGAGATTCTTTCTACTTTCAAAAGAAACCAGAACTAGAGGACAAGCCTCAAAATAAGGGGAAGTCAATTTAGAACAGAGTTGAGGAGGAATTTCTTCTCTAGTGAATCTTTGGAATTCTCTGCCCATTGAAGTGGTGGAGTCTACCTCACTGAATATATTTAAGTCACGGGTAGATAGATTTCTG
The DNA here is from genome assembly GCA_024679065.1 of Sphyrna mokarran. Taxonomy (NCBI): domain Eukaryota; kingdom Metazoa; phylum Chordata; class Chondrichthyes; order Carcharhiniformes; family Carcharhinidae; genus Sphyrna; species Sphyrna mokarran. The sequence continues at coordinate 933,145 of JAGIQG010000036.1, read as the reverse complement.
ATCAATAAGGGAATTAAGGGATATGGGGAGAAAGTGGGTAAGTGGAACTGAACCACTATCAGATCAGCCATGATCTTATTGAATGGTGGGGCAGGCTCGATGGCCGACTCCTGCTCCTATTTCTTATGTTCTTATCAAAGTGCATAACCTCACACTTCTCCACACTGTATTCCATCTACCACTTCTTTGTCCACTTTCCTAACCTGTCCAAGTCCTTCTGCAGCCCCTCTGCTTCCTCAATACTCCCTGCCCCTCGATGTATCTTTGCATCATCTGCAAACTTAGCAGCATTGCCTTCAGTTCCTTCCTCCAAATCATTAAAGTATATTGTGAAAAGTTGTGGTGCCCACACTGACCCCTGAGGTACACCACTAGTCACCGACTGCCATCCTGAAAAAGACCCCTTCATGCACACTCTGCCTTCTGCCAATCCTCTATCCATGCCAGGATCTTACCCCTAACACCATGGGCACTTAACTTAATGTCAGGGTGGTTAGCAGGGTAAATATGTGAGGACAGGGGGATAGGGCCTGGGTGGGGATTGTTGTCGGTGCAGACTCGATGGGCTGAATGGCCTCCTTCGGCACTGTAGGGATTCTATGATTCCACCCACCGAACAAGCACATCTTTGTACTGTCGAAGGAAACCGAAGCACCCTGAGGAAACCTGGAGCAGACGTGGCGAAGCATGTGTAAACATGAAGCAGCTGTGCCAACCACTGTGCCGCCCAATGAAGGAGAGGCCCTTCGGCCCATTGGTTTTGCAGCAATATCGGGAAACATCTATCTAGTGGGGCCTGAGCTTGGAAATGATAAACTCAAATGTGGGTGAGGGTCTTCAGTCAATCGGTATGTTCCAATGGCCTAAACGTCAAAGTGTCCTTGTTCCACTCAATTAACTTTGCCCCTAATTCCACAATTTCCTGTTGGTCAACCAGTAACCGGTTCCCTGCCTCCCCCCACTGCCCCCCTCCCCAATCCCCCCATTAATGTTGTCTCAGGAATTGGATGGAGAACTGAGTTAGACACCATTCTCGCCCTCAAGGTATTTTTGCCTCCAGTGCAACAGAAATAAGATGCAGTACATATTCTGTGTATCGAGCGAAAGTTTACCAGGCTGATTCCGGAGATGGCAGGAGAGACTATGTGGGTTAGGATTATATTCACTGGAGTTTAGAAGAGTGAGAGGGGATCTCGTAGAAACTTATAAAATTCTAACAGGGTTAGACAGGGTAGATTCAGAAAGAATGTTCCCGATGGTGAGGGGAGTCCAGAACTAGGGGTCAGAGTTTGAGGATAAGGGGTAAACCTTTTAGAACTGAGGTGAGGAGAACTTTCTTCACCCAGAGGGTGGGTAATGTGTGGAATTCACTCCCACAGAAAGTAGTTATAGTCATATTGTCATAGAGCAATACAGCACAAATACAGGCCCTTCGGCCCTTTTGATCCATGCTGACCATGGTGCTCTCCCTGCTAGTCCCAATTGCCCGTCTTTGGCCCATATCCCTTGAACCCTTTCCTATCCATGTACTTATCCAAATGCTTTTTAAATGTTGCTATTGTACCCACCTTTCTCTACAGCTTATTCCATGCACACACCATCCTCTGAGTGAAGACATTGCCCCTCAGGTCCCTTTTAGATCTTTCCCTTCTCATCTTAAATCTCTGCCTCCGAGTTTTCAATTCCCTTCTCTGGGGAAAAGACTATGTATGGTTATCCTATCTCTGTCCTCATGATTTTACCTCAGTAAAACTGAGTACACCTCAATAAAATCATCCCTCATTCTTCTTCATTCCAAGGAGTAAACCCCCAGCCTGGCCAATCTCTCCTTATAATTCAGGCCCTTTCGTCCTGGAAACAAATCTTCTCTGCACTCTTTCCAGGTTATCAATATCTTTCCTGTAACAGGGTAGCCAAAACTGCACACAATATTCCAGGTGTAGCATCACCAACTGTAACATAATGTCCCAGCTCCTGTACTCAATGCTCTGACTGGTGAATGACAGTGTGTTAAACATCTTCTTCACCACTCTGTCCACCTGTATCTCCGCTTTCAATGAACTATGTACTTGTATTCTTAGTTCCCTTTGTTCTTCAACACTCTCCATTCACCATCCTATCCTGACTTGGGTATTACAAACATTACAGGGGAATCTTGAGAAGTTCGGGAAGTGGGCTGAGAATTGGCAAATGGATTTCCATACAGATAAGTGTGAGGTGTTACATTTTGTAACTCAGACTATGGTTCACAAGTCCTCTGAGGGTTGGGAAACTACAAGTCAAGAAACTGGCCCGACCCCATGGACATTGTCAGGGCTTTCAGTACCCCAGTCGGGTAAGGAGCACAGAGTGTGGATTGCACCCTTATCTCACACTGACAAATATTGAGGATTCGGAAATTAGGATGGGAATCCTAGATTTGGGTCCCACCACCTTTTTTAAATGTCTCAGAAATCATTCCAATATTGTGTAGATCCAGGCTGAAGATTTGATTTGATTTATTATTGTCAGATGTATTGGGATATATTGAAAAGTATTATTTCTTGTGCGTTGTACAAAGCATACCATTCATAGAGTGAGTACATGGGGAGAAAGAAAGGAGTTACGGTCACAGTTGGGTGTAGAGAACGATCAGCTTAATATATAATAGGTCCATTTAAAATTCTGACAGTAGCAGGGAAGAAGCTGTTCTTGAGTCAATTGGTAGGTGACCTTAGACCTTTGTATCTTTTTCCCGAAGGAAGAAGGTGAAAGAGAGAATGTCCGGGAATGCAGGAGTTAGGAGAGTGCAGAGACTGCAAAGAAGGTTCACCAGGATGTTCCTGGTCTCGAGGGTGTGGGCCATGAGGAGAGGTTGGATAAACTGGGATTGTTTTCATCGGGAAGTCGGAGGCTGAGGGGAGACCTGATAGAGATCTACAAAATAATGAGAGGCAAAGACAGAGTGGATAGTCAGAGGTGATTTCTGATTTAGGAAGACATGTTTATCTGGAAAACTGTGGACTTTCTCCAATTGTTCACAAGATCGGGTGTGACTGAAATACTAAAGTCTTGATGATTTTGTGACTCATTATGTAATGTTTCTCCTCCCCTACCCTACCCAATTTCAGAACTGAAATCTCTGGGTTCGAGTTTACACCAAGATTTTTAGGCTTCATAGGGATGTTCAGATGCAATTTCAAACTGATTAACAATCATTCTACCAACCCTTCTCAAAGAGGGAAAAGTGCTATTGGTGTGAACATATCAAACAGAACTGAAATCTTCATTATGTCCGCCAAAACTCTCACCAATTTTTAGAGAAACATCACAGAATCACAGCTTGCAGGGCACTGCTCCTTCATTAAGTGAATGGCTGTTTGTGAACACACCTCTCCACTCACCAGATGAAGGTGCAGTGCTCCAAAAGCTCATGGATTTCAACCATGCTGGATTTCAACCTAGTGTTGCGAGACTTCTTAATTTCTGGTTGTATCACAGCTTGGTATGGGCTCCTGCTCTGCCCAACACCTCTAGAAACTACAAACGGTTGTGAATGTAGCCCAATCCATCACTCAAACCAACCTCCCATCCTACGACTCTGTCTACATTTCCCGCTGCCTCCAAAAAACAGTCAGCATAACCAAGAACCCCATGCACTCGGACATTCTCTCTTTCACCTTCTTCGATTGGGGAAAAAATACAAAGATCTGAGATCACATACCAACTGACTCAAGAACAGTTCTTCCCTGCTACCATCAGACTTTTGAATGGACCTACTATATATTAAGCTGATCTACACCCTACCTGTGACTGTAACACTATATTCTCCTTTCTTTCTCCCCATGTACTCACTCTATGAATGGTATGCTTTGTCTGTATAACATGCAAGAAATAATACATGTGACAATAATAAATCAAATCAAGTTTTCAGCCTGGACCTACACAATGTTGTAATGATTTCTGAGACATTTAAAAATGGTGGTGGGACCCAATTTTGGGATTCTCATCCTAATTCCTGAATCCTTAATATTTGCCAGTGTGAGATAAGAGTACAAGTCCGCACTCTGTGTTTCTAACCTCACTGGGGTACTGAAAGCCCTGACAGTGCCCATGGGGTCAGGTCAGCTTCTTGACTTGTAGTTTCCCAAACCCCCTCACAGGACTTGTGAACCGTAGTCTGGGCCTCAGAGACTGGTAAAAGTAAGTCCAAAAGGGGTTAGTGTCTCTGTTAATGGGATATAGTATCACTATATCTGAATTCCATGGCCCCTTTCTCCGCCCCGTCCCCCCTCAATGCCAACTGATAGCCCTTCCATGTCCATTCCCATCATGTACAAAACCAATAGGCCAATGGCGTGTGTGTAACTGCTCAGAAAAAAAACATTCACAAAAACATTGGAAAATAAAACTTGGTTCATTCCTGCAACTCAATCAAGGTGTCACTGAGACAAACCATCAGAGAGTGTCAATTACAGGGTTTTCAAACACTTCGAACCTCTTAATCCTGTCCAAATAAATATGAAGCATTGACTCAATAGAATACAGCAATAACTTCTTATAATCTGTTAAAGATGTCATTGAGCGAAAGCAATAGTTCTCTCCACGTGTAAAAAAAACAGAAGCCTCCTCCTGAGATAATCATTTGATGTGTTTAAGATCTCAGCCCAGTATACACACTGAGGACAGGTGTCAGAATTCTTCCTGTTGAACTGGATGGCCTCATTATGTATGCTTGACTGAGAGTCTACACTCATCAAGTGAGTGTCCCAGGTGGGAGTTCTGTTCTGACAATCGGAGAGAATTGTTGGGTTTGCTTGGAGCCGCTTTAATTCTCGCAGTGATTCTTTTTGTCATTGTTTATTTAGACAAGACGAGCTGTGAAGTGTTTGAAGTGTTTGTTGTTCATATTTTAATGATCTGTCTGACACATTTATTCTTTTCCTCTATTCCTCCAGAGGATGCGGACGTCCCAAGAAAAGCCAGCCCATCCCTAATTGCTCCACTGCTACAGTGTGACCCATTGTGGAGTCACATGTAGGCCAGAGCAGGTAAGGATGGCAGATTTCTCTCTCTAAAGAGATGGATGGATCTTTCCAACTATCGATAAGAGTTTCATGGTCACCGTTACAGAGATTAGCATTCAATCCCAGATTTATTAACTGCACTAACTGCCATGGTGGGATTTGAACCCAGGATCCAGAGCACTGAGCCTCTGGCTTACAAGCCCAGTGACATTACCATCGCTGTCTTCCCCCTCCTGTCCCTCACGTCAGATTGTTTTCTTCAAAACATGATTTGTGAATTTGGTATTTATTTCTGCACGGTTCCACACATCTCAAAAACAGGCCCTTCAGCCCATCAAACCTGCGCTGACACGTGACACCTTTCTAAAGATCTTTTCTCCCTATGTGGTCCATATCCCTCTATTCCCTGACTATCCATATATCTGCCGAGATGCCTCTTAAACATTGCTATTGTATCTTTTTCTACCTCTTCTTCTGGCAGCTCATTCCAGCTACTTACCAGCCTCTGTATAAAAAACCTGTCTCTCACATCTCCTTTAAACTTTCCCCCTTTTACCTTTTACCTATGTCCCCTGGTAATTAACATTTCTACCCTGAGAAAAAGACTCCAACTATCTACTATATCTGAGTCTCATAATTTTGTCACCTTTTATTGGGTCGCCCCTCAGCCTCTGATGTTCCAGTGAGAACAAACCAACTTTCTCCAACCTCTCCTCATAGCTAATGCCCTCCATAACAGGCAACATCCTAGTAAATCTTTTCTGTAACCCTCTCCAAAGCCTCCACATCCTTCTGGTAGTGTGGCAACCAGAATTGAACACTAGATTCCAAATGTACTTAACATAAATTTGTATACAGCTGCAACATGACCTGTCAGTTTTTATACTCTGTGCCCTGACCGATGAAGGCAAGTGTGCCATTCGCCTTCTTGATCACCTTATCCACTTGTGTTGTCATTTTCAGGGAATTGTGGACCTGTAGCCCAGATCCACATTGTTACTATCTGGCTCATTGGTCCAGTGCATTGTGTAAACTGGGTGAATGAACATCCAAGGACCATGGGGTGACATGGAGAGTAGATAAGGAGTGAGATGTAGATGGCTTTTTAGGCTTTACGCAACTGGACAACCATTGTGGACATTCCAAGCAACACAGCTCATCTCTGAGCTGTTGCCATGGTCACCGGTGCTCCAATCCTGTACCCAGTAGGCTGAATTCTAACTTGCACCCATTGCCCTTGAGCACAAATATAACCTTTGACCTTTCTATGGAGGCAGTTCCGGGGAGGCCAGATACTTTCTGATTTGATGTGGAGATGCCGGTGTTGGACTGCGGTGGGCACAGTAAGAAATCTCACACAACACCAGGTTAAAGTCTAACAGGTTTATTTGGTAGCACGCACTTTCAGAGCAGCGCTCCTTCATCAGATAAGTACAGGATTTGGTTCACAAACAGGGCATTCCAACCATTACCTTAAAATTGAGTTTGTGCCTATATTTGTGAACAAAATCCTGCATTCACCTGATGAAGGGGCAGTGCTCTGAAAGCTCGTGCTAACAAATAAACCTGTTGGACTTTAACCTGGTGTTGTGAGATTACTTACTTTCTGATTTGACCAGCCAGCATTAGGAGCAGAACTCTGGTATCTCCCTGAGCCGCAATGAGTTTGATGATTTGATCTGGAGCAGCCTAGAGTATTTTCCAAGTAGGGGGTAGAAGAAATCCACTGGGATCCTGTAACCCAGTGATCCTACTTTGGAGATCCACTGAAATCTTGTTATCCAGAAATCCTTCTTCAAAGATCCACTGAGATCCTGCCCAGAGATCTTACGTCAAAAATCTGCTGGGATGCTGTTATCCAGGGAAGTGAGTTCAGCATCTCCTCATTCTATGGAGCCACCTGTCACCCTCTCAAGATCGGAGTGGAAAATCTTCACTTTGATTGGTTTCTCAGCTGTTCTTGTGTGCCTGTACAAAACCGTTTCCCAGTCAGGGTGGCAAACAGGCAAAAGACTGGTAGATCAGAAATCCCACACGGCTCCATGCCTCCAGCTTGCTTGGTGCTGGGTGTGGAAGGTGGGCTGTGGATTGGGAGGAGGGTGTGGGTAGTGGGAAGGTTGATGGCTGATTGGTCTGATTTTTAGGCTTTATGCTGGAGAGGGTACATCCAGTTTAATTCATTGCTTGCATGTCCCAGTATTAACCCAAATCCAGAACTCTTGATCCTTTGGTTGACACCCCCACTGTAAATCATAAAATCCCTGCAGTTGCAAAAGGAGGCCATTTGGCCCATCGAACCTGCACCGACCGCAATCCCACACAGGCCCTATCCCCATAACCCCATGCATTTACCCGAGCTCGTCCCCATGACCCGAAGGGGCAATTTAGCACGGCCAATCCACCTAACCCACACATCTTTCAGACTGTGGGAGGAAGGCTGAGCACCCGGAGGAAACCCATGCAGATATGGAGAGAACATGCAAAGTCCACACAGACAGTGACCCAAGCTGGGAATCGAACCCGTCTCCTTGGCGCTGTAAGGCAGCAGCGCTAACCCACTGTGCCAGTGTGCTGAATGGGTATCGTTTCTGCTGTTGATTTAGAATTTGTTTTTCAAGTAGAGAGTTGGCAATGATGTGTGCATGGCCACTCTGCAAACGCTTTATCTCTCCGAGATTTGTTTTGTAACACACAGTCTGCTGTGTGTGCTTATTCAAAACCACGCGTGAGAACATGTGAGGAATGTGACAGGGTATCTGATTTGTTTTCGGAGTTACAGTCACAGTGTGTTGTAAAGGCAGCAATGGCTGAAGTTCCTAATTAACAGCAACAGTGGGATTCCACCACCCCCCCAACCCCCGTCCACCCCTCCCCAGGATCGAGCCAGTGAATGATAAGAAACTGCTTCATCCACCTACAACTGTCACCAGAGAAACTTTTGCTGCATTGAAGTCTGGAGCTGAATTGCTAATGTTGATCAGATGCTCCTGTGACTCAGGCAGTCATTGCAGTGAGTGGTTAGGCGTTATCAGATGGGAGGTACAGAGGTTTGAGACACGGCCTACATATCGCGTGAGGTGATCTCTGCACTGACGGTGTCAAGTGCCCTGCAATAGGCAAACACTGAGCAGAGTGAGGAAGCTTCACAACAAGGTAGAAACATTCTGTGATAACTTCCAAAGGAGACTCATTGTGGCTTCAAGTTCACAACAAAGAACAAAGAAAATTACAGCACAGGAACAGGCCCTTTGGCCCCTCCAAGCCTGCATCGACCATGCTGCCCGACTGAAATAAAACCCCCTACCCTTCTGGGGACCGAATCCATCTATTCCCATCCTATTCATGTATTTGTCCAGATGCCCCTTAAAACTCACTACCGTATCTGCTTCCACTATCTCCCCCAACACAAGTTCCAGGCATCCACCACCCTCTATGTAAAAAAGTCACCTTGTATATCTCCTTTAAACCTTGCCCCTTGCACTTCAAACTTATTCCCGCAGTAATTGACTCTTTCACCCTGGAAAAAAGCTTCTGACTATCCGCTCTGTCCATCCTCTCATAATCTTATAGATTTCTATCAGGTCGCCAACCAACTTCCGTCATTCCAGCAAGAACAAATCACGTTTCTCCAACATTTCCTCACAGCTAATGCCCTCCATACCAGGGCAACATCCTGGTAAATCTTTTCTGTACCCTCCTCAAAGCCTCCACATTCTTCTGGTAGTGTGACAACCAGAGTTGAACATTATATTCCAAGTCTGGCCTAACTAAGATTCCATAAAGCTGCATTTATTTGTAGCAAAGGCCATAGTTTTTGGAACACTGTCTGTGGAGGCCAGGACATTGAGCGTCTAAGACAGAGATAGATACGTCCTTGATTAATAAGGGGATCAGGGGTTATGGGGAAAGGGCAGGAGAATGGGAATGAGAAAAATATCAGCCATAATTGAATGTGGAACAGAATCGATGGGCCGAGTGGGCTAATTCTGCTCCTATGTCTTATGATCTTATTAATGAACAACATGGGACGTGGCTTTCTCAATCTCGGTGGTTGATGACTTCTCTGAGGGTCTCTAGTTTACGGGATCTGCCATTCTACAACAAGGGAGACATCGAATTGAGTTGGACCTGTTTTAGGGGATTTGACCTGGTCCCTTGTCAGGCTCCTCATCCAGATATTTTAATGGAGTTAAATTAACATTTTTTTTTTTGCGTGTTCTGTCCTGATTGCTTCACTCTGCGCCACGCTCGTAAATGATACTTTTTACTGCACCAGACCACTTTTTACTAAGAACCAGCAAGTTTCTTAGAAGTGCACACCCCTATAAAAAACAAGCTCCCACCCCCCACACTATGCAACACTACTCTCCCCCCTCTCCCTCCAGTTCTCTCAGGCTCTGCTATTCCTCGTAGCAGCCATCTCCCGCTAGAAATGCTTCACCTCTCTGGACATGTCCAGAGATTCACTTCTGCCCCACTCGATGTGTTCAGTCGCTGGGCTATCTCCCCAGCTTTTCCTCAAAGGATTTTGGTGTTAGCCGTTAACTCCTCCTGTAATTTGAAGGCTGTTAATTCCACAGACCAAATGGTCTCTTAACATCTCCTCCGAAAGCTGGGCCGAATTCACAGTGCTCTGCTAAATCTCTCAATCTGGCCACCAGAGACCGTTCCCCCACTCCCCCACCACCACCACCACCAGCTGCTGGACTGCAGAATGAAATTTACACCTTCACATAATGATTGAAGGATGGGAGTTAGAATGATTTTTGACTAATGAGGTTAATATTAGGGCATTGGGGAGACTTACAGAACAAAGAGATCTATGGTTACATGTTCATAACTCCTTGAAAGTGGAGTCACAGGTGGACAGAGAGGTGTAGAAGGCATTTGGCATGCTTGGTTTCATTGGCCAGAACATTAAATTGAGAGGTCTTATTGAAGTTGTACAAGACATTGGTAAGGCAACACTTGGAATACTGTGTGCAGTTCTGGTCACCCTATTATAGAAAGAGTATTATTAAATTAGAAAGAGTGCAGAAAAGATTTACTAGGATGTTACCTGGTCTTGGTGATTTGAGTTATAAGGAGAGGCTGGATAGACTGGAACTTTTTTCTCTGGAGCGTAGGAGGCTGAGGGATGACCTTATAGAGGTCTATAAAATAATGAGGGGCACAGATCAGTTAGATAGTCAATATCTTTTCCCAAAGGTAGGGGAGTCTAAAACTAAAGGGCACAGGTTTAAGGTGAGAGGGGAGGGATACAAAAGGGTCCAGAGGGGCAATTTTTTCACATAAAGGGTGGTAAGTGTCTGGAACAATCTGCCAGAGGCAATAGTAAGGCGGGTACAATATCATCTTTTAAAAAGCGTTTCAACTGTTACATGGGTAAGACGGGTATAGAGGGATACAGGGTAAACGTGGACAATTGAGATGAGCTTAGGGGTTTAAAAAACAGGCGGCATGGATAAGTTGGGCTGAACGGCCTGTGTCCATGCTGTAAACCTCTATGAATCTATGACTATCTGACCAATTAGACTATCTGGCCTTAGTGTCTGGAGTGTCCAGCGATGATAAACTCTTCACTCGTCTGGGAGTGTGTGAATGGAATAACATTTCACTGTTCCTAGCTGTGATCTAATTCACTATAAATAAATAATGCTGCCTTTCGATAAATTGACCCAAGTTTCCACTTATGAGTGGGATGATTTAATATATTTAACACATTGCCACGTGGTGAATGTATCTGACTTCTTCATAGCTTCAACATTCATACTCCTCTCCCTCGAGCTGCTCACTGCAATCTCCCAACAATCTCTGTAGCACACTGCAATCTCTCTTCTTTACCCAAAGGGTGGTTCGGGAGTGGAATGCCCTGCCTGCGGCAGTTGTAGATGCGCCAAGTTTGGTGGCGTTTAAGAGGTTAGTTGATAAGTATATGGAAGAGAAGGGAATGGTTTAGTTTGGAGGGTCATTGCTTTTTATATTGGTCGGCGCAACATCGAAGGCCGAAGGGCCTGTTTCTGTGTTGTAATGTTCTATGTTCTATGTTCTAACAACTCACTGAAACATTTCCTCATCGCCAATGTAATAACTTCAAAGGCAACTTGTTGTGCCTTCAAGCTGAGAGGACTTTATTAATGACAATATTTACGTATGTGCAAGCGATGATCTGACAAAATACAACACACATCTACTCACATGGTTTTGTGAAGGGTAGGTCGTGCCTTACTAACCTCATTGAGTTTTTTGAAAAAGTGACCAAAGAGGTGGATGGGGGTAAGGCGGTTGATGTGGTATATATGGACTTTAGTAAGGCGTTTGATAAGGTGGCCCATGGAAGACTTCTGCAGAAAATGCAGATGTATGGGGTAGAGGGTGATTTAGCCAATTGGATTAGGAATTGGCTAGCAGATAGAAGACAGAGGGTGGTGGTTGATGGGAGATATTCATCGTGGAGTTCGGTGACAAGTGGTGTACCTCAGGGGTCTGTTTTGGGGCCCCTGCTGATTGTAATTTTTATAAATGATCTGGATGAGGGTATTGAAGGATGGATTAGTAAATTTGCAGATGACACTAAAGTCGGTAGAGTGGTAGATAGTGAAGAGGGGTGTTATAGTTTGCAGAGAGACTTGGACAAGTTGCAGAGCTTGGCCGAGAGGTGGCAAATGGAGTTTAATGTGGAAAAGTGTGAGGTAATGCACTTTGGCAGGAATAATAAATGTGTAGAGTATAGGGCTAATGGTAGGATTCTTAATAGTGTTGATGAACAGAGGGATCTTAGTGTATTTGTGCATAGATCCTTGAAAGTAGGCAGTCAAGTCGATAAGGTTGTTAAGAAGGCATACGGAGTCTTAGCTTTTATTGGTAGGGGGATTGAATTTCGGAGCCGCAACGTCATGTTGCAACTGTACAAAACTCTAGTGCGGCGCACTTGGAGTATTGTGTGCAGTTCTGGTCCCCACATTATAAGAAAGATGTGGAGGCATTGGAGAGGTACAGAGGAGGTTTACCAGGATGTTGCCTGGTATGGAGGGCAGGTCTTATGAAGAGAGGCTGAGGGATTTGAGTTTGTTTTCGTTAGAAAGGAGGCGGCTAAGAGGGGACCTAATCGAAACATATAAGATGATTAGAGGTTTAGATAGGGTGGACAGTGATAGCCTTTTTCCTAGGATGGAGAAAGCTAGCACGAGGGGACACAGCTTTAAATTAAGGGGTGATAGTTATAGGACGGATATCAGAGGTAGGTTCTTTACCCAGAGGGTGGTTAGGGAGTGGAATGCCCTGCCTGCGGCAGTTGTAGATGCGCCAAGTTTGGTGGCGTTTAAGAGGTTAGTTGATAAGTATATGGAAGAGAAGGGAATGGTTTAGTTTGGAGGGTCATTGCTTTTTATATTGGTCGGCGCAACATCGAAGGCGGAAGGGCCTGTTCTGTGCTGTAATGTTCTATGTTCTATGTTCTATGTTCTACTCCCTTCCCTTCTTTGGCTCCAACTGAGACACCTCCCTGACTCAGGGCACACCCCCAGTCTGGCCTATGTGTGACTCCAGAGCCACCGTAGTGTGGTGACTCTTAACTGCCCTCCAAGGGCAACTAGGGATGGGCAATAAATACTGGCCCAGCCAGCAAAGCCCATGTCCCACAAATGAATGAACAAATTGTGGAGAGGGGTCAGGTTGGGAGAGGGGGGAGGGGGTGGGTTGGGAGAAGGGGATATGTTGAGAATGGGGCGAGGGTGGCTGACTGGGGGAGGGGAAGGTTGGGAGGAGAGGGTGGCAGGTTGGAAGAGGGACAGGTTGGGGGGGGGCAAGATGGGGGTACGGCAGGTTGAGAGACAGGGCAGGTTGGGGGAGGGAGGGCAGCAGATTGAGAAGGCGAAGGGGTGGCAGTTTGAGAGAGGGAGCCAGTTGGGGGAGGAGGGAGGGTGGCAAGTTGGGAGAGGAGCAGTTGGGAGAGGGGCATGTTGACGATGGGAGAAGGGGCTAGTTGGGAAAGGGGAGAGGGTGGCAAGTTGGGAGAGGCGGCAGGTTGGAGGGAGAGGGTGGCAGGTTGGAGGGAGAGGGTGGCAGGTTGGAAGACGGAGCAGGTAGGGAGGGGGGGAGGATGGCAAATTGGGAGAGGGATGGGTTGGGAGAAGGGGGACTTTGGCAGGTTGGGAGGGGGGCAGGTTGAGAGAGGGGGTGAATGGGGAGAGGGGCAAGTTGAGAGTGGGGCAGGGGCAGTGACAGTGGGTGACTCACTGCAGACCATTTGACCGAGTGATGTTAGCTTTTGGATCAGGAAGATCTGAACAAAATGGTAAACTTGGTTTACCTGATGGATCTGTTGAACTTTGAGGCCTTAATATGACTGTGACGGCTGAGTCTCATCAAACTCATTTTGAAGCTCCAGTTGTTTACCCCCCCCCCACCCCCCCCGCCCCCTTTCCTGCTGTGACTGATTTTCCCTTCTCTGAACACCTCCCTTTACTGTTCACCCCTCACTGCCCAACTTCACGCTGAAGATGGATGTGTCTTCATTCAGACACTTCCACTGATGCTGATGGGGGAAGGCACACTCTCTGACTCTGAAATAAAAAGGAAACTTGTCAAATGAAATTACAGAAACATCTCCAGTTTTTAATTGCTTGCTTTCCTGTAATTAGCGTGCTTACAGAGACACAGTCGAGATCAGTTAATCTCATTTGTGCTTTGAGAGGGAGGGGATAATAACCTGTGTGTGTCAGCCAATTATTAATTTGGTGCAACAACCATTTAGCGTAAATCAAAACACATCATTATTGTGGAATGTATACCTTTGATCACTTTCAGATGAATCGCAAAACCAAGATCCCAGCTGACAAGTGAGGTGGACGGGAAACATTCCACTTCACAACTTAAGGAGCAGAGGGAAATCTCACAAGATTGTTACATAAAGGAGCAGAATTAGGCCATTTGGCCCATCAAGTCTGCTGTGCCATTTGATCATTTTAGATAAGTTTCTCAACCCCATTCTCCTGCTCTTTCCCCATAGCCTTTGATTCCCTTACCAATCACAAACCTATCTATCTCTGTCTTAAATATACTCAATGACCCAGCCTCCTCTGTGGCAATGAAATAGATTCACCACTGTCCGGCTGAAGAAATTCCTCCTCATGTTGGGTCATCCTTTTCCTTTGAGGCTGTGCCCTCGGATCTCAGTCTCTCTCACTAATGATAACATCTTCCCCATGTCCAGTCTATGCAGGCCTTTCAATATTCCCTAAGTTTCAATGGGACCCCTCCATATCCTTCTAAACTCCATCAAGTACAGACCCAGAGTCCTCAACCATTCCTCATACGACAAGCTCTTCATTCCAGGGATCATTTCTGTGAACCTCCTCTGGACCCTTTCCAAGGCCGGCACATCCTCCCTTAGATACAGGGTCCAAAACTGTTACAAATGTGGTCTGACCAAACCTGGTACAGCCTCAGACGTACATCAGGGGTGACTCGACAAACTCTTACCCTTCCTTCAAAAATCACCAAAACTGTTTAGCTGTTCATCTACATTGTTGCTATTAGTGGGATCTTGCTGTGCACAATCTGGCTTCCATGTTCCCTGCGTTACAGCAATGAAAGTTAAAGTTTTATTTATTAGCAACGAGTAAGGCTTATATTAACACTGCAATGAAGTTACTGTGAAATTCCCCTAGTTGCCACACTCTGGCACCTGTTCAGGTACACTGAGGAATAATTCAGCATGGCCAATGCACCCTAACCAGCACATCCTTCAGAGGAAACCCACACAGACACGGGGAGAACATGCTGGCTACCCAGAGGCAGATACCCAAGCCGGGTCCCAGCTACTGTGAGGTTAACCACTGTGCCATCCTTCGTAATTATCCTTCAAAAACAGGTCACTGGTTGGGGTGAGTTTCTCATGACGGTGAGGTTTACGGATCAGTTTGAGATTGCAGATAGTCTTAGTATAGTACAGAATCCTAACACTGCAGAAGAGGCCATTCTGCCCGTTGAGTCTGCACCGATTCTCACAGTGTACCTTACCCAGCTCTGCCTATCCTCGTAAACTCACACATTCACTGTGGATAATCCATGGAACTTGCGCATATTTGGACTGTGGAAGGAAACCGGAGCACCCAGGGAAAACTCACATAGGGAGTCACAGGGAGAATGTGCAAACTCCACACAGACAGTGACCCAAGACCAGAATTGAACCTGGGCCCCTGGCGCTGTGAAGCAGCAGTGTCAACCTCTGTGCCACCAATAAACCAGGATTGGACCAATCCGGATGAAAAGTCTGCTCTGTTTTACATTACAAAGAAACTCAAAATCTGGGAATTATTTTAAAAATATCTACACAGGGGAAAAGAAAAATCCAGAGTTTCCATATTAGATAGAGAGAATGCAGGATTTTCCTGGTTACACAGAACATCGAACATTACAGCGAAGTATGGGCCCTTCGGCCTCAATGTTGCGCTAACCTGTGAAACCAATCTAAAGCCCATCCAACCTACACTATTCCAATACCATCTCTGTGTTTATCCAATGACCAGAGGTTACAGAGGCAGCGCCCCCCGCAACCTCTGGACAACAGCTTCATCGTTCTTTCTAGCTGAAATCTATGGTGATTCTTTAGCTCATTGGTTGGGGAACACGCCTCTGGAGCAATTAGAAGATCCTGCCAGCAGGCAGGGGCCAGATAATCCCGTCTGGAGACTCGGAGTTACTCGAATTTCACCTCCCGACCCGCCATGGGAATCGGAGCGGGGAGAGGAGCGAACTTTGATTTTGATTTGATTTATTATTGTCACATGTACTAACATACAGTGAAAAGTATTGTTTCTTGTGCGCTATACAGACAAAACATGCTGTTCATAAAGAAGGAAAGGACAGAGTGCAGAATGTAGCGTTACAGTCATAGCTAAGGTGTAGAGAAAGATCAACTTAATGCAAGGTAGGTCCATTCACAAGTCTAACAGCAGCAGGAAGAAGGAGCTCTATGGGAAGGTCCGAATAGGATTTTGCGGTTTTGGGCCAAGCGAGGATATGTAACCTTGCCCACAGAGTCCTCGAATACCTGTATTCAGAATGTCAGCAAATCCCTACAGTGCAGGGGAGAAGGAACCTATTCACCCTATCCAGCCTTTACCAACTTTCATCCAGCTCTACACGGTAACCCCAGGTATTTACCCCACTAATTTTTTTTATTCTTAGCAGGAAGGGCGTCGCTGGCTGGGCCAGCATTCATTGCCCATCCCCAGTTGCCCGAGGGTAGTTGAGAGTCACCCACATTGCTGTGGCTCTGGAGTCACATGGAGGCCAGACCGGGGAAGGACAGCAGATTTCCTTCCCTAAAGGACATTAGTGAACCAGATGGGTTTTTCCGACAATGGTTTCATGCTCATCAGTAGAATCTTAATTCTTATTTTTTATTGAATTCAAATTCCACCATCTGCCACGGTGGGATTCGAACCCGGGTCCCCAGAGCATTTGCTGACTTTCTGGATTGATACTCTAGCGGTAATACCACTGGGCCATTGTCTCCCCCCCTAACCTACACATCTTTGGAGGTGTTTGAGCTTCTCCATCAGTGATGGTGCGATGGTACTCAAATGTTCATCCAGTTGGAAGACAAGGTGGCTGGGGAATATTCCATTATTTTTGTGTAGGGTTTGATTCCGATGAATGGAGATTTTCCTTGCTAATTCCCGTTGACCTGATTTCAATGGAGCAGCTTAATCCCCAAAAAACAAAGAGAATGTTGGGGGTGAGGGAGGGGGTCTCTGTGTGCACTGTGAGATGGGGGGGAAAATAGTGCGCCAATGCTCTGAGGCCAGGCTCACTGGTGTGTTTGTGACCCCCCCCATCCACCTCTACCCAACCCCAAACTGATGCAAAAACTTGCCGCTCTATCAAAAAAATATCTGAGTGTGTGACAATTGCAGTCTGCTTCACACCAAGTTGTTAGGACAAGTTATTTTTGGGGAAAATCCATGTTCCATGTTTCGAGTCTGTATGATTCTTCTTCAGAACTCCCTGATATTCAGCTCTGTCAATCGCCACCTTTACATTCAAGGCAATCATACTCACCCCTCCTCGAGAATTCACATCTTTCATCTACGTTTTGGATCAAGGTTGTAACAAAATCTGAAGCTTAGTGACCCCAGTGGAACTCAAACAGAGCAGGTTATTGTTGGGTAAGTGTCACTTTGTAGCACTGTCTTTGCTATCTCAATCATCAGTTTTCTTATCTATATCTAGAGGGGTTAGTGAAATGAAAATTGGTTCTAATCTCTGGTTAATTGCCTGTCACATGGAGAGCTGCAAATGGCCACTAACCCCTTGGCAGCCATTTTGTGTTGTGCCAAAGGTAAATTCCTACCTCTCAGGATCTCACGAGGTTGATCTGACCAGCACTCACTGTCCACCTGCTCTCTCCCAGGATCACTCTTCATTATTGGACCTTCTCAGTGAATATCAAAACAGTGGACATTTCTGAAAGAAAGCCCATTTGCTCCTCATCCAGTCCCCACACACATATGTCTATCAGAAACAGTTACCCTGGCAAGAGAGCAGTTGGATGAATTTGTTATGGATTTTCTGATAACCCTGTTACCGGTCTAACATGGCACATGGGTGAAACGGTGGCACAATGGTCAGCACTGCTGCCTCACAGTGCCAGGGACCTGGGTTCGATTCCCAGCTTGGGTCACTGTCTGTGTGGAGTTTGCACATTCTCCCTGTGTCTGCGTGGGTTTCCTCCGGGTGCACCATTTTCCTCCCACAATCCAAAGATGTGCAAGTTAGGTGGATTTGGCCATGCTAAATTGCTCCTTAGTGTCTAAAAACGTGGGGGTTAGGTGGATTAGCCATGCTAAATTGCCCCTTGGTGTCAGGGGGATTAGCAGGATAAATATTTGGGGGTTACTTGGATAGAGCCTGAGTGAGATTGTTGCCAGTACGGACTCAATAGGCCGAATGGCCTTCTTCTGCACTGTCTATGAAAAGAGATGTAACTCGTTCATTAATGCACTTTCCAAAAAGAAAGGATATGAATCAAATTGGGGGTGATGTTCCGTTCATTACTGTCAGACTCAGACTGTTAGCTGGTCATTAAAGCTGTGTCCACATTAACTGCTGAATGGACCAAGCTGGTAACCTGAGGAACGAGTTCCATCAAATATGTATGAATGGATGTAAGAAGAAATTTATTGGAGCACTGAATGATTTATGAACGAAGCCTTGTATATTTCATGAAGAATGATTTATAAAAGTGTCTGGATCCAGTCCTAAATTCCAAAAAAGTGAGACCGAAATAAACACAAGCAGCATCTTATCTTTACTAAATTAACCTCTTCCTGCAACTGAACTCTTTGATTGTTTCAGAAGCAAAGATCACCCGTCACTCACTGCCTGTTAATTACAATAATTGTACGTCGAGGGACAATCTGTTTGAAGCTAGCCTGTCCTTAACCCAGTCCGTATCCAGGATCACAAAACAGAGTCACAGACTCACTCCAGTTTCCCCCAAATTACAGGATAATATAGACAGCCACTCAGATTGGCAGAGTGGTGGCAAATGGGATTTAACCCTGAAAAGCGTGGGAGGGTGTACTTCGGGAGAACGAGCAAGAGAATGTACAATGAGCGGGAGAACACAATGATCTACAGAGGGCCACAGGAACGTTGTGGGCGAATGTCCAGAGATACCTGAAGACAACAGGACAGGTGGATAAGGCGGTTAAGTAGGCAAATGGGATACATGGATTTCTTCAGTGAGGCATTGAAGATAAGACCATAAGACACTGGAGCAGAATTAGGCCATTCAGCCCATTCAATTATGGCTAATATATTTATAGAACGTAGAACATTACAGCACAGTACAGGCCCGTTAGCCCTCAATTTTGTGCTGAGCTATGTCCAATCCCAAGATCAAGCTATCCCACTCTCTATCATTCTGGTGTGCTCCATGTGCCTATCCAATAACCACTTGAAAGTCCCCAAAGTGTCCGAACTCCACTATCACAGCAGGCAGTGCATTCCACACCCCAACCACTCTCTGAGTGAAGAATCTACCTTGGACATCTCTCTGAGATCTCACACCATGAACCTTACAGTTATGCCCCCTAGTAATAGATACATCTACCCGAGGAAATAGTCTCTGAACATCCACTCTATTAATCCCTCTCATCAGCTTATAAACCTCTACTAAGTTGCTTCTCATTCTCCTCCGCTCCAAAAAGAAAAGCCCCAGCTCCCTCAACCTTTCCTCGTAAGACCTCCCCTCCAAACCAGGCAGCATCCTGGTAAATCTCCTCTGCATTCTCTCCAATGCTTCCACATCCTTCGTATAGTGAGGTGACCAGAACTGATCACAATATTCCAAATGTGGTCTCACCAATGTCCGGTATAGTTACAGCATAACCCCACTTAAACTCAAACCCCCTGTTAATAAATGCTAACACAATATAAGCCATCTTCACATCTCTATCCACTTGAGTGGCAACCTTCAGAGATCTGTAGATATGAACCCCAAGATCTCTCTGTTCCTCCACGTTCCTTAGAACTCTGCCATTGACTCTGTAATCCGCATTCAAGTTTGTCCTACCAAAATGAATCACCTCACACTTATCAGGGTTAAACTCCATCTGCCACTTTTCGGCCAGCTCTGCATCCTATCAATGTGTCTTTGAAGCCTGCAAGGGGCCTCCACCTCATCCATTACTCTGCTAATCCTGGTATCGTCAGCAAATTTACTAACGCACTCTTCAGCCATCTCTTCCAAGTCATTGATAAAAATCACAAAAAGCAGAGGACCCAGCACTGACCCCTGTGGTACACCGCTGGTAACTGGCCTCCAGTCTGAAAATTTTCCCTCTACCACCACCCTCTGTCTTCTATGATACAGCCAGTTACTTATCCAATTGGTCAAATTTCCTTCAATCCCACACATCCTCATCTTCTTCATGAGCCTACCATGGGGAACCTTATCAAACGCTTTACTAAATGAATCCACTGCTCTACCTTCGTCCACACACTTAGTTACCTCTTCAAAGAATTCAATCAAATTTGTGAGACAGGACTTACCACTCATGAAATGGCATCTTTCCAAATGGTCATAAATCCTATCTCTCAGGACCTTTTCCATTAACTTACCGACCACCAAAGTAAAGACTAACTGGCCTATAATTACCAGGGTCATTCCTGTATCCTTTCTTGAAAAGAGGAACAACATTTGTCACTGTCCAGTCCTCTGGCACAATCCCCTTGGGCAGTGAGGACCCGAAGATCAAAGCTAAAAAGAGAGAGAGAGAGCGAGAGAGTGAGGGAGATAGATAGAGAGAGATAGAAAGAGAGAGAGAGAGAGAGACAGAGAGGTAGAGAGAGGCAGAGATAGACAGATAAATAGATAGATAGAGAGAGAGAGACAGATAGATATAGAGAGAAAGAGAGAGAGAAAGAGAGAGAGAGACTTCAGCTTCTTTTTTCCTGATGCCTCTGCTAAGGCTAAAATAAACTAACTGCAATCTCAGAGCTCTCCAAACTGAAACCCGTGCCACCTGAGCCGCCCACAGTTTTCTGTCTCCCCTCAACAATGACATCACCTTAAGACTGTGAGCATTAATTAAAACACATAAGCAAGCCACAGAAAATGGCCACACCGGTGAAAAAGGTAGTCAAGAAGGCGTACAGCATGCTTACCTTCATCGGCTGGGGGGGGCATTGAGTTTAAAAATTGGCAAGTCGCGTTGCAGCTTTATAGAACCTTAGTGAGGCCGCACTGGGAATATAGTGTTCAATTCTGGTCACCAGACCACCAGAAGGGGATGTGGAGGCTTTGGAGAGGATACAGAAAAGATTTAGCAGGATGTTGCCTGGTATGGAGGGCATTAGCTTTGAGGAGAAGTTGGAGAAACTTGGTTTGTTTGAGATTGAGAGGTGACCTGATAGAAATCTACAAGATTATAAAAGGCTTGGACAGAGTAGATAGTCAGAAGCTTTTTCCCAAAGCAGAAGAGTCAATAACTAGAGGGCACGGGTTTAAGGTGCGAGGGGCAAGGTTTAACGGAGATGTATGAGTTTAGTTTTTTACACAGAGGGTGGTGGGTGCCTGGAACTGGCTATTGCGAGAATGGTGGAGGTGGATATAGTAGGGGTGTCTGGATAAATACATGAATAGGATGCGAATAGAGGGATATGATTCCCGAAAGGGTAGGGGTTTTAGTTCAATCAGACAGCATGGTCAGTGCCAAAGAGCCTGTCACTATGCTGTAATTTCCTTTGTTTTTTTGTTTTAATACAGAATCATAAATGACCTTGAAGCAAAACTAAATCAAGTGGATAGAAAAAGCAAAGTTAATCACACTTCCTTCAAGAACATTTCTCCAATTGCACAGAAGGCAACTTTGAGTTCCTTCCAATTGTATCCCCTCATTCATTGGTGGAGATTTCTTTGTCTGTATTTCCCATGCCAACACGTTTGACATTCGGATGTTGGGTCAGCACCTTACACAACGTCTCATCCATCACTGCTTGATTCCTCTCGTACACACCGTGACTGAATACACTCTGAGCCACAGAATGCTTAATATGACATTCATATTTTCATACATGTGCCCATCCCACTCAACACCTCACAGGAAGGATATAATTGCTCTGGAGAGAGAGAGAGAGAGAGTGCAGAAGAGGTTTGTTGAATGTTGCCAGAGCTGGAGAATTGCAGCTACGAGCAGGGATTGGAAAGGCTGGGATTGTTTTCCTTGAAAGACAGAAGGGTGACACTATTGAGGTGTATATAATTATGAGGGGCCTGAACAGGGTAGATGGGAAAGAGATATCTCCTCAAGCGAGTTTAATACCAGGCAGCAAAGAGTTAAGTTGATTGGCTAAGGATTCTGACACTATTCCAGAAATAATTCTGAAGACTTGTGCTCCAGAACTTGCTGCTCCCCGGGCCAATCTCTCCCAGTACAGATACAACACCGGCATCTACCCAATAATGTGAGAAATTGCCCAGGAATGTCCTATACACAAAATGGCAGGACAAATCCAACGCGGCAAATTACTGCCCTATCAGTCTACTCTTGATCATCAGTAAAGTGATGGAAGGGGTCATTGGCTGCTCTATCCAGCAGCACCTACTCAGCAATAACCTGTTCAGTGACGCCCAGTTTGGGTTTCTCCAGGGTCACCCAGCTCCTGACCTCATTACAGCCTTGGTTCAAACATGGACAAAAGAGTTGAATTCCAGAGATGAGGTGAGAGTGACAGCCCTTAACATCAAGGCAGCATTTAATAAAGTGTGGCATCAAGGAGCCCTAGTGATACTGGAATCAATGGGTATTGGGGGCTACCTCCCGCTGGTTGGAGCCATACTGGGGCAGAAGGTGAAGTCACACGGGATCAGAGGTGAGTTGGCAAGATGAATCCAAAACTGGCTCAGTCAAAGACAGAGGGTAGCAGGAGAAAGGTGTGTTTCTGAATGGAGGGCTATGACAAGTGACGTTCCTCAGGGATCAGTGCTGGGACCTTTGCTGTTTGTAATATATATAAATGATTTGGAGGAAAATGTAACTGGTTTGATTAGTAAGTTTGCAGACGACACAAAGGTTGGTGTATAGCGATGAGGACCATCAGAGGGTACAGCAGGATATAGATCAGTTGGAGACTTGGGCAGAAAGGTGGCAGATGGAGTTTAATCCAGACAAATGTGAAGTAATGCATTTTGGAAGATCTAATACTGATAGAAGATATACAGTAAATGGTAGAACCTTTAAGAGCATTGATAGGCAGAGGGATCTGGGTGTACAGGTCCACAGGTCACTGAAATTGGCAATGCAGTGGAGAAGGTAATCAAGAAGGCATAACGGCATGCTTGCCTTCATCAGCTGGGGAACTGAGTTTAAAAATTGGCAAGTCATGTTGCCAATCATGTTAGTTAGCTCACACTTGGAATATAGTTTTCAATTCTACTCGCCGCACTAGCAGAAGGATGTGGAAGCTTTGGAGAAAAGATTTACAGGATGTTGCTTGGTATGAAAAGCATTAGCAATGAGGAGAGATTGCAGAAACTTGGCTTTTTCTCACTGGAACAATGGAGGTGGAGAGGGAGACCTGATAGAAGTCTACAAGATTACGAGGGACACGGACAGAGTGGATAGTCAGAAGCTTTTTCCCAGGGTGGAAGAGTCAATTACTAGGGGGCACAGGTTTAAGGTGCGAGGGGCAAGGTGTAAAGGAGATGTACGAGGCAGATCGTTTACACAGAGGGTGGTGGGTCCCTGGAACTCGCTGCTGGGAAAGTAGTGGAAGCAGATACAGTAGTGAGTTTTAAGGGGCGTCTGGACAAATACATGAATGGGATGGGAATAACAGATGTGGTCCATGGATGGGTAGGGGGTTTTAGTTCAGTTGGACAGCATGGTCAGTGCAGGCTTGGAGGGCCGAAGGACCTGTTGCTGTGCTGGAATTTTCTTTGTTCTTTGTTCTCTTCGTTCATTCCCGGCACGAAAGAAGATGGTTGTTATGGTTGGAGGTCAATTATCCCAGTTCCAGGATATCAAAGAACAAAGAACAAAGAACAACACAGCAAGGGAAACAGGCCCTTCGGCCCAACGAGCCCGCGCCGCCGTCCTAACGTCTTAATGACATATAGAGACCAATATAGGGACAATTTGTTACCCACTCAGCCTAAGAGCACATTTTTGGGATGTGGGAGGAAACCGGAGCACCCAGAGAAAACCCACGCAACCATGGGGAGAACGCGCAAACTCCCGCAGACACAGGCCAAAATCCATGTGTCTGCACAGCAACAGCGATAGTCTCTGAGCTGTCATGTTGCCCATCTGATGGTCCAGTTTAAGCATACGCTAACGACTTGAAGCACTAGGCCACTCCTGAAGTAACCTCTAGGAGCAGCCCTCGCACGACCTGCCGAATGCATGCACCTTGTTGGTCAACAAGGTGGACCGAATAGCCTATGGAAACAATTAAAGTATTTAAACAGTCCTCCTATATCCCTCTATCTGCAGACCGCTCATGTGGCTGTCCAAGAGACCCTTAAACAACCCTAGCGTGCCTGCTCCCACCACCTTACTCGGTGGTGCATTCCACACCCCCACTACCCTTTGTGTGAAAAAATGCCCTCTAATATTAATCTTATACATAGCCCCCCTCACCCTAAGGCCGTGACCCCTCGTTCTATCCGAATCTAGGGGTGGAAAAAGCTTACCACCATTTACTCTATCTATACCCCTCATAATCTTATATACCTCTAATAGATCCCCTCTCAGCTCTCACTGCTGGAGTCCCTCAGAATAGGGTCCTAGACCCAACTATCTTCAGCTGCCTCATCAATGATCTCCTTTCCATCATAAAGTGGTCATTAAATTCAATGCCCTGATTCCCCCCCTCCTCCCTGCACCCTTTGATCCCTTCAGCCCCAAGAACTACATTTAATTTCTTCTTCAAATCAGACAACATTTTGGCCTCAACTACTTTCTGTGAGAGTGAATTCCACACATTCCCCACCATCTGGGTGAAGAAATTTGTCCTTACCTCAATCCTGAAAGGTTTACCCCTTTTCCTCAAACTCTGACCCCTAGTTCTGGACTCCCCCACCATCGGGAACATTCTTTCTAAATCTACCCTGTCTAACCCTGTTAGAATTTTATAAGTTTCTATCAGATCCCCTCTCACTCTTCTAAACTCCAGTGAATATAATCCTAACTAACTTAGTCTCTCCTCATATGACAGACCTGCCATTCCAGGAATCAGCCTGGTAAACCTTCGCTGTGCTCCCTCTATAGCAAGAACATCCTTCCTCAGATAAGGAGACCCAAAACTGCACACAATACTCCAGGTGTGGCCTCACTAATGCCCTACACAATAGGAGTGAAACATCCTTATCCCTTTACTCAAATTCTCTCACTATGAAGGCTAACATACCATTTTCCTACATTCCTGCTTGCTCTACCTGCGTGCTTACTCTCAGTGACTGATGCATGAGGACTCCAAGGTCTCCCTGAGTATCCGCCTCTCTCAATGTACACTCATTCAAATAGTAATCTGTCTTCCTATTATTGCTACCAAAGTGGATAACCTCACATTTATCCATGTTATACTGCATCTGGCCTGCAGATACCCACACACTGTCAGTCCAAATCACACTGAAGCATCTCTGCATCCTCCTCACAGCTCACCCTCCCACCCAACTTTGTATCATCTGCAAATTTTGGAGATAATACATTCAGTTCCCTTTTCCCAATCATGAATATATAACATGAACAGTTGGGGTCCCAGCACAGATCCCTGTGGAACCCCAATAGTCACTGTCTGCCAATCAAAAAAAGACCCACTTATGCCAACTCTTTGTTTCCTATTTGTGAACCAGCTTTCTATCCATTTCAACACATTTCCTGCAATCCCATGTGCTTCAACATTGTTAAAAGCTAACACGCTATCTGCCTTCTTTATTGCCTGCTTGTCCTGAGTGTTTATCAAATACTGCTCCTACCTTGACCACATTCCTTTGTCTGTTCCCAGTTTGCAGGAGTTCTGTAATGTACGAACACAAGCCCATGCCACACCAGCATTTTTTTAAAATATCCATTCTCCTTTCTTCCCTGACAGGCGATTCCTCTCTTTCAGACTAGAAGGAGCCACTTTGTGAGGCAACAGCTGAGCAATTAATAACTTCCTTCTGTTGATGCGATGCTGTTCAGTACGTCACAGCTCATTACTTCAAAAATGACACAAGCAGTAAATGAAAACTAATCTTCCAGAGCTTTCCATTTCAGGATGCTGAACTCTCCATTTTCTCCACAATTACAACAAGACCTCAGTTCTTAACTAAAGGACATTCTGACGGAGATATTCAATCTGCTCAAGAGAAATATCCCTTCTGGTACACTGAGTTGTACTGTCGATGGAGACTTGCTCAATCCCTGACACAGATGCTTTGTGTGCCAATCATTAACCTTTGGCAACAGCACTCACAGTCGCAGCAAAATTCCAAGGCCCAAGAACATTTTAAGATTTCTTGCAGGATCTCAAAAACAAATTTTGTCCATTATATCGGGAGAAACGTTAAGAGTGCAGAAGGAGGCCATTCAGCCCTTCAGATCTCCACTGACTCTCAAACAGACTATCTTACTCAGGCTCACCCCCATCCTGTAACCCAGTGCATTTCCCATGTCCATACCATCAAACCAGCATGTCTTTCGAACTGTGGGACAAAACCGGAGGAAACCCACGCAGACACAGGGAGAATATGCAAACTCTGCACAGACAGGGACCCAAGAACGGAATGGAACCCATCCCCTGGCCCTGTGAGGGAGCGCTGCTAACCCACTGTGCCACCGTGCCAACCAGGATCTTAAGAAATGACATCTAACTGATAAATGTAAACCGGAATTTTACCGCATTGCCCATCTCAATCTCGGCTTGCAAAACAGAATTCTCCATTGGCTTCAGGTGGGATTTTACCAATCTCATCCAAGGGATAACACCAAATTCTATTCCTGGGATGAAATGATGTTTTATACAGATGCTGAGAGTCATTCTCTTTTAACTCATTCAGGATTTTCTACCTTCCTCAACAGACCCCTTGACAAAACACTCACACAGAGGAGTGAAAACCACCTCAATATAACTGGGTTCAACTGGAAAGGGCTCATGAGTGGCTCAGAATGGAAATGGAAATACGTTATTCATTTGCTGGGAAGGCAATGAAGTACTGGTCTTGTCACTGGACTAGTAACTCAGGGACACAGAGCAAGACCTGGGGACCTGGGTTCAAATCCCACCATGGCAGACAGTAGAATTTGAATTCAATAAAATTCAATTTATTCAATAGAACAGAATAAAAATCTAGAATTAAGAATCTACTGATGACCATGAAACCTTTGTCAATTGTCAGAAAAAATCCATCTGGTTCACTTTAGGGAAGGAAATCTGCCATGCTTACCCGGTCTGGCCTACATGTGACTCCAAAGCACAGCAATGTGCTTGACTCTCAATTGCCCATCTGAAATGGAGGGCAGTTATAGGTGGGCAATAAATGCTCGTGTAAATGAATAAAGAAGTATCATTATATCCCAATGAAATACCTACTGAGAACTATTCTCCTTGTGATTGCATGGACAGAAATGAATCATTTACAGGTTCAAGAGTTGCTTTCCATTTTTATTTAAAAGTTTAGTAGCTCTTGTGTGATTTGTGACTCCTGCTCAGTACAATGATAATTTGAACCAATTGCAGTGAGTAGCTTTGGGTTAAGTCAGGCAGCATGGTCGGTACAGGCTTGGAGGGCTGAAGGGCCTGTTCCTGTGCTGTAATTTTCTTTATTGTAATCCCATGGGAATTTACCTTGTAAAGGGGCTGTGCACTCCAGATCATCTTTAACTGCTGCCTCACAGCACCAGGGACCTGTGTTCAATTCCCGGCTTGGGTCACTGTCTGCATGGATACGTTCTCCCCGTGTCTACGTGGGTTTCCTCCGGATGCTCCGGTTTCCTCCCACAGTCCAACAATGTGTGAGTTAGGTGGATTGGCCGTGCTAAATTGCCCTTCATTGTCAGGGGAATTAGCTGGGCAAGTACGTGGGGGTTACAGGGGGATAGGGATAGAGCCTCCTTCCGCACTGTAGGAATTTTATGATTCTCTGATCATCAAATCATAGGATGTTACAGTGCAGAAAAGGCCATTCGACCCAGTGAGTCTTTGACACAGTAAGTTACCCCAGCCCTCTCCCCTGCCCTATCTCCATAAACCTACGATTTTAGCATTTGCCAATCAACCTAAGCTACAAAGAGGGACACAAAGAGGCAGCTTAGCATGACTAATCTCTCTAACCTACAATCTTTGGATACTAGGGACAATTTAGCATGGCCAATCCCCCTAATCTATACATCTTTACACAAAGGTAGAGGGGAGTTATAGGATAAAAGGTAAAACTATCCAGAGTATAGAGACGCAGAGAGACCTGGGGGTGCAAGTTCACAAGTCTCTGAAGGTGTCAGTACAGGTGGAGAATGTGGTAACAAAAGCGTATGGTACGTTAGCCTTCATAGGAAGGGGTATAGAATACAAGAGTAGGAGTCTGATGTTGCAGGTGTATAGAACGTTGGTTAGGCCTCATCTGGAGTACTGCGTCCAGTTCTGGTCGCCGTACTACAGGAAGGATGTAGAGGCCCTGGAGAGAGTGCAGAGGAGATTTACCAGGATGCTGCCTGGTATGGAAGGGCTGTCTTACGAGGAAAGATTGAAAACACTGGGGTTGTTTTCCCTTGAAAGACGTCGGCTGAGAGGGGATCTATTAGAGGTATATAAGATTATGAGGGGTATAGATAGAGTAAATGGTGGTAAGCTTTTTCCACCATTAGAAATGGATAGAACGAGGGGTCACGGGCTCAGGGTGAGGGGGGCTATGTATAAGACAAATATTAGAGGCCAGTTTTTCACACAAAGGGTAGTGGGGGTGTGGAATGCACTGCCGAGTAAGGTGGTGGGAGCAGGCACGCTAGGGTTGTTTAAGGGTCTCTTGGACAGCCACATGAGCGGTCTGCAGATAGAGGGATATAGCAGGACTGTTTGAATATCGGGAGGACCAAATAGTAGTAGACTATCTTTTAGTTTTGTCTCGGGAATGTCTTAGTTTTTTTTTAGCATGTTTAATTAAGTCTTATTTGTTTCCACAGGCAATTCGGTCCACCTTGTTGACCAACAAGGGGCATGCATGCGGCATGTCGTGCGAGAGCTTCTCTGTCGCTGTTGCTGTGCTGACACATGGATTTGGGCCTGTGTCTGCGGGAGTTTGCGCGTTCTCCCCATGGTTGCGTGGGTTTTCTCCGGGTGCTCCGGTTTCCTCCCACATCCCAAAAATGTGCTCTTAGGCTGATTGGGTAACAAATTGTCCCTATATTGGTCCCTATATGGGAATCTTCAACAATAGGCATAGCCTAAAGTCAAGGATATGTCATTAAGACGTTAGGACGGCGGCGCGGGCTCATTGGGCCGAAGGGCCTGTTTCCCGTGCTGTGTTGCTCTTTGTTCTTTGTTCTTTGTTCTCTTTAGATTTAGGGGCAATTTAGCATGGCCAATCCACCTAATTTGCATACCTTTGGATATTGGGGGCAATTTACCTAATCTACACATCCTTGAAGTGTGGGAAGCAACCAGAGCACCCTGACGAAACGCATGCAGCAACAGAGAGAACATACAAACTCCACACAGACAGTGACCCAAGGCCAGAATCAAACCTGGGGACCCTGACCCTGTTAGGCAGCAGAACTATCCATTGTGCCACATCATGTTTTACTCAGCAGCAACGGAATAGTGTGCAAGGATTGAAGATGAGTAGCTTGTTAACTTCATTGCTGAAAAGGAGCTGACATTAAGGGATAATATTAATATTAGCAACAGCAGATGTATGGTGCATTGGCTGACAGCAGCAGTATAAGTGACTTATTAAATTATAAAATACTCTCATTAAATCTTTGCAATCAAAAAACTTTTAATGGAGATTCTGCAACTTCCAACAGACAGATTATGGTTTATTTTCTCCCAGTGCTTGGCACAGTCTTTCAGATAGCAGCCTCAAGCTATTCATTCTCTCTGTAAATTCATCTTGGATTCTAAATTGTCTTTTGCTATTTTTTTGAATTCTAACCTAATTCCTTTCTGGGCAAATAAGAAACGATCAAAAAAAAAAAATCAGAGAAATGCTGGACGATCTGACAGCGTGTGTGGGCATGGTGAGAAGTCTCACAACACAAGGTTAAAGTCCACCGGGTTTATTTGGGATCACGAGCCGCTCCTTCATCAGGTGAACTCCACTATGATCACTGCCTCTCCAGAGGCATTAGAGGCGAAGCAAGTGAATGTTCCACTATCCACACTCTCTCCACATCATAGCACAATGTCATACAGTCATAGAGGTTTACAGCATGGAAACAGGCCCTTCGGCCCCCTTGTCCATGCTGCCCTTTTTTTTAATCCCTAAGCTAGTCCCAATTTCCCACATTTGGCCCATATCCCTCTGTACCCAACGTATCTATGCAACTGTTGAAATGCTTTTAAAAAGACAAAATTGTACCCGCCTCTACTACTACCTCTGGCAGGTTGTTCCAGACACTCACCACCCTCTGTGTGAAAAAATTACTCCTGTGGACACTTCTGTATCTCTCCCCTCTCACCTTAAACCTACACCCTCTAGTTTTAAACTCCCTATGTACAGCACCTGTGCAGAGAAAGTAAAACCAAAATGCTTCAAGTCTAGATGACCCTTGACCATCTAAAAGACTCCCCTCTCTTCACAGATGCTGCCAGACCCGCTGAGATTTTCCAGCATTTTGCAGTTTTTGTTTCAGATTCCAGCATCCGCAGTATTTTGCGATTAACGGTCAGATTACCTGTAAACCAGTACATCGTCGGAGGAACTGTTGTATTGGACTTGGTACATGCGGATTCCAGGGATGTGCCGTTGTGACGGCCAGCGGATCTGCACAGAAGAGGACGTGAGATCGGTGGCAATGACTTTCTTCTCCTGCACAGTCTTGGTGTCATTAGCAACGGGCGGTGAGCCGGATTTGGCAGAGGTGGTGATGTCGGAAGAGCCGGGATCAGGTTCCTTGATGTTATTTGTACCGTTGGCGAAATGGGGGAGAGGGTTGACGATCAACTCCACGTTCGCCGTTGCCTCCCCTGCGGCATTGGAGGCAAAGCACGTGAAGATCCCGCTATCCTTTGGGGTGGCGATGAGGATGTGCAGCGTGCCGTTTTCATTAGTGACGGCCCTGGTTGAATTGGAAATCAGTCGCCCCTCGGGCGAACTCCAGTGAATGAAGGGATCTGGGTCACCGACTGCTTTACATTTCAACGTTGCCCTTTGACCCTCCATGACAAAGGTCTTGGAGGTGTAGCGCGTGATGAGCGGAGGGTCGCAGGTGAACTCCTCCTCGGGTATAAACCAGAAATATTTGCCCATCAGATGGGGTGGCGAGGCACACGTCTCCAAATCATCTTCTCTCGTCAGCCTCCTCAGCCAGAGCAGCTCACAGTTACAATGCAATGGGTTCCCACCAAAGCTGAGGACCAGGGACGAGAGCGGGGAGCCTTTTGTCTTTGCGTACACCTGGACTCGGAGGAACAAGGGGTCGGGAGGTAATTTATGAAGTTTGTTGGAGGTCATGTCCAGTCGGGCCAGCTTGTGCAGGTTGGAAAACGTTCCCTCCGGAACAAAATCAATCAGGTTATGATCCAAGCTGAGAGAGTTGACATTTGTCATTTTGCCGATGGTTTCCCAGGGCAGGTTTTCCAGGTTGTTATAAGAGAGATCCAGATCTTCAAGCGACGTCAAAAAGTCATCAAAGGAAGTGGCAGCGATGTAATGAAGCTGGTTGTTGCTGAGGATGAGGTGTCGGAGGTTCACCAGACCATTAAAGTGTTCATGACTGACTACAGTCAGCCTGTTACTGTCCAAATGTAAAGCACGGAGGCCCTTTAAATCCGCAAAGGTGTGAGGCATGATCTGGCTGATGGTGTTCCGAGACAAGGTGAGATGGACCAGGCTGGTCATGTTTGCAAAGTCCTTCCTCTTGACGGTGGTGATGAAGTTGTCGGTCAGGCGAAGCTCGACGGTCTTCCTGTCGATGAAGGGAGGCACGAAGAGAAGGCCGGTTTTGGCACAGAGGATGGCGAGGGAGGGGGACAGGTTCTGGCAGATGCAGCGCATGGGGCAAATCTGGGCCTTGACGGCCAGGCTGAGCAGGAGCAAAGAGAAGAGGAATCTCTCCATCGTAGATCAGGCTAGCGGACTGGAAAAAGAGCGAATAACAGATAATTAGCCACAGCTGAAGGAGGTTTTTAAAAAAAGCCAACACAGTTCTGACATTGTATCTGCAATGTGGTAATTATTACTTACAACCTAAAATAAAATCCTTCCATAAATGTGCTACTTTCAAAGGAAGACTTTAATCTACTGATTACGCAGGGAGCAAATATCTCTTCTCATTTACTCCATTCCCAATTCCCATCAGTGCATTCCAATTCACCAAACCCCTTTCTATTCCGACTCACTAATGGATAAAACACTAATTATACAAAATATCTCCTGAAAGCAGAATGATTAAACATAGCTTCCTGGCTGAAGCGTAATTATTTTCCAATGAACCATCATTGTTTTCTTAAGCTTATTGGAACCTGGAAAACAAACTTGTCCATCATTTGTTTTTTTTATTTGTTAATGTCACAAGTAAGGCTTACATTAACACTGCAATGAAAATCCCCTAGTCGCCACACTCCGGTGCTTGTTTGGGTACACTGAGGGAGGATTTAGCACGGCCAATACACCCTAACCAGCACGTCTCTTGTATTGTGGGAGGAAACTGGAGAAACCATAGAAAATTTACAGCTCAGAATCAGGCCTTTTAGCTCTTCTTGTCTGTGCTGAACCATTTTTTGCCTAGTCCCACTGACCTGCACTTGGACTATATCCCTCCACACCCCTCTCATCCATGTATCTGTCCAAGATTTTCTTAAATGTTAAAAGTGACCCTGGAACACCCAGAAGAAACCCACGCAGATATGGGGAGAATGTGCAGCCTCTGAACAGACAGTGAACCAAGCCCAGAATCGAACCCAGATCCTTGGTATTGTGAGGCAGCAGCATTAACCATTGTGCCACCATACCAACCTGTGTTTTGTAGGAATATAGAAGCAGCACACTGCCATTTATCTATGTTCCTACAAAACCCAAGCGTGCCCCACCATTCAATTTGATCATAGGCTGACCTTTTACCTTAGCATCATTTTCAAAGAACAAAGAACAACACAGCACGGGAAACAGGCCTTCGGCCCAACGAGCCCATGCCGCCGTCCTAACGTCTTAATGACATATAGAGACCAATATAGGGACAATTTGTTATCCAATCAGCCTAAGAGCACATTTTTGGGATGTGGGAGGAAACCGGAGCACCCAGAGAAAACCCACGCAACCACGGGGAGAACGCGCAAACTCCCGCAGACACAGGCCCAAATCCATGTGTCTGCACAGCACAGCGATAGTCTCTGAGCTGTCATGTTGCCCATCTGATGGTCCAGTTTAAGCATACACTAACGACATGAAGCACTAGGCCACTCCTGAAGGAACATCCAGGAGCAGCCCTCGCACGACCTGCCGAATGCATGCACCTTGTTGGTCAACAAGGTGGACCGAATAGCCTATGGAAACAATTAAAGTATTTAAACAGTCCTCCTATATCCCTCTATCTGCAGACCGCTCATGTGGCTGTCCAAGAGACCCTTAAACAACCCTAGCGTGCCTGCTCCCACCACCCCACTCAGTAGCACATTCCACACCCCCACTACCCTTTGTGTGAGAAAATGCCCTCTAATATTCATCTTATACATAGCCCCCCTCACCCTAAGGCCGTGACCCCTCGTTCTTTCCGATTCTAATGGTGGGAAAAGCTTACCACCATTTACCCTATCTATACCCCTCATAATCTTATATACCTCTAATAGATCCCCTCTCAGCCGACGTCTTTCAAGGGAAAACAACCCCAGTGCATTCAATCTTTCCTCGTAAGACAGCCCTTCCATACCAGGCAGCATCCTGGTAAATCTCCTCTACACTCTCTCCAGGGCCTCCACATCCTTCCTGTAGTACAGTGACCAGAACTGGACGCAGTACTCCAAGTGAGGCCTAACCAACGTTCTATACACTTGTAACATCAAACTCCTACTCTTGTATTCTATACCCCTTCCTATGAAGGCTAACATACCATACGCTTTCTTTATCACTTTCTCCACCTGTACTGACACCTTCAGAGACTTGTGAACCTGCACCCCCAGGTTTCTCTGCGTCTCTATACTCTGGATAGTTTTACATTTTATCCTGTAACTCCCTTCTACATTATTCCGGCCAAAGTGCATCACCTCGCATTTATCCGGATTAAATTCCATTTGCCATCTATCTGCCCAATCTACCAGCCTATCTATGTCCTGTTGTATTGCCTGGCACTGCTCTTCAGTACCCGCCAATCCAAGCATCTTAGTGTCATCAGCAAATTTGCTGATCACACCACCTACCCCCTCTTCCAAGTCATTTATATAACTCACAAATAGAAGAGGTCCTAGTACTGAGCCCTGTGGCACACCACTAGTGACTGACCTCCAGTTGGAAAAAGAGCCTTCCACTACTACCCGTTGTCTCCTCCTCCCAAACTAGTTCTCAACCCATCTACATACCTGGCCCTGTATCCCATGCGCCTTCACCTTTTTTATCAGCCTACCATGGGGAACCTTGTCAAACGCCTTACTGAAATCCAAGTAGACAACATCAACGGCTTGTCCTTCATCAACCATTTTTGTCACCTCTTAAAAAAATTCCACTAGATTCGTAAGGCACGACCTCCCCTTAACGAAGCCATGCTGCGTACCCCTGATCTGATCGCAGCGCTCCAGATGCTCATACATCCTGTCCCTGAGGATCCTCTCCATTAGCTTACCTATAACTGAAGTCAAGCTCAGGAATTTTCCCGCATTGTTCCCATAACCTGGAATGTCTTTAATACATCTAAATCTATCAATCGCAGTCTTGAGCACACTCAAAGAACAAAGAACAAAACAGCACGGGAAACAGGCTCTTTGGCCCAACGAGCCCGCGCCGCCACCCCGATGTTCCCACCTATACCCGCGACCCCTGTCCATGTTTATAGATCTATGGATTAAAAACCAAATTTGAGACAATTTAGGGAGAATTTGTTTTGCCAATTAGCCTAAGAGCACATCTTTGGGATGTGGGAGGAAACTGGAGAACCCGGAGAAAACCCACGCAAGCATGGGGAGAATGCGCAAACTCCCACAGACACAGGCCCAAATCCACGTATCTGCACAGCACAGCGATAGTCACTGAGCTGTCGTGTTGCCCATCAAATGGTCCAGTCAAGCGTACACTAACGACGTGAAGCACTAGGATACTCTCGAAAAAAATCCAAGAGCAGCCCTCTCACGACCCATCGCGTGTATGCCCCTCTCGGTGACTGAGCCTCCACAGATCTCTGGGGGAGAGAATTCCAAACATTCACCATCCTCTGAGTGAAGAAATTCCTCATCAATGACCTACCCGTTATCCTGGGAATGTGCTCCCTGTTTCCTGAACAACTCCGTCCCCACCCTCCCACAACAGAAATTGGAAAAAAAGCAGGAGAGAGGGCAGGGAGAAGTTAATAAAAAAGCGCTCTCCCAGTAAGGGAAGAAGGCAGAGAAAAGAAACTGGAAGCAATGAAGTGAAGCAAAGGAGAAACACGTTCCAATATTGTATTTGACGTTTTAATGGCTTTCATTGTAAACTTCTTAAACTAACGGCATTGTACTAAATGGCGGCTTGACATGTTGTTAGGTGGTTTTAGGGAGGGGAGGCAATGGCTGAGTGTTATTATCACTAGACTATTAATCCACGAAACTCAGTTAACGTTCTGAGGACCCGGGTTCGAATCCCATCACGGCAGATGGTGGAATTTGAATTCAATAAAAAAAAATCTGGAATTAAGAATCTACTGACGACCATGAAGCCATTGTTGGGAAAAACCCATCTGGTTCACTAATGTTCCTTTAGAGAAGGAAATCTGCTGTTCTTACCTGGTCTGGCCTACATGTGACTCCAAATGTGGGTGGCTCTCAACTGCCCTCGGGCAACGAGGGATGGGCAATAAATGCTGTCCCAGCCAGTGACCCCCATGTCCCAGGAATGAATTAAATAAAGGTTTTTGCAAGATAGTAGTTCAGTTGGAGAGAATAAAGTTAAAGTTTATTAGTTGCAAGTAGGCTTACATTAACACTGCAATGAAGTTGCTGTGAAAATCTCTGAGTCATTATTCCCCAGCACTTAATCAGTACACTGAGGGAGGATTTAGCATGGTGAATGCACATAATCATTATGATATTGCATCAGAGGACCTCAGTAGATGTGATCTGCTTTATTATGAGGGACAAAGGGAATGGAAAGATCCCAGGAACGTTACAGGGAAAACCGATTACTCAACAAGGGAGTCGAACAATAAACAATACCAGGAATGAGGTGAGTGGGAATGAGTCCCCTGGTTGCATAACGAGAAGAGATTGAATTTAATTTTAACGCTCACCCTAATCAGCACATCTTCGGACTGTAGGAGGAAACTGGAGCACGCGGAGGAAACCCACGCAGACACGGGGAGCACATGCACACTCCCCACACACAATGACCCAAGCCGGGAAACAAACCCAGGTCTGTAAGAATACGAGGTATGTGTCAAATCTTTTTAACAGTGTGAAGATTTGCGTTGGCATTAAAAAGGTTGGGAACCGCTATCGTAGAACAATCCCCTCATCCCGGTGATCAGTCTGGTGCACCTTCATGGCATTCACTCTTTGCTGAATACATCCTTCTAGGAACTAAAACTGTACACCACATGTCATTCAAAATGCCCTGGCTTTGGTCCCGTCTCAGTGTTGCTGGAATATCTGTATTGTCCTCAAAGATCACCGTGAGTTCTGTTCCAGTAAAATGTCATCATAAATTTTCATAAATTTTTCCAATCCTAATTTATTCACGTCTTTTGCTGGATATAGGCTGTTAAATACTGGCTGGTCTCTCTTATCCTGGCTGAGTTCTCATTGTGTTGTCTATTTTAGTGAATTAAAAGGTCCACCTCCCATTCTGTCCTCACTTTGACACATCCCACTCTCTGCAATGGTGATCAGGAGTGTGAATTACAGCTAAGATCCTTCATCCCCAGCTAACCCATTAGCAATGAGATTTATTCAGATTCACCAGACTAGGTCATCATTTATTTTACCATCACTTTAACTCTCTTTCCTTCGCTCACAGAAGCCACGCGAGACATGAACATTAAATAATGAGTAAACTCTCCAAAGCCCCACATGACCAGAGAGTGAGAGGAAGAACTGATTGCTGGTGGTTTAACCTGAGGATTGCTACATCTCAGGCGAGGGGTAAGGTTGGGAAGTCAGGGCCTTCATGAATAATCTCAGACAGCTCGGGAATGAACCCACGTTGTTGGCATTGCTCTACATCACTAACTAACTCTCCCGTCAGTTCTGCAATCCAACTCCCCAAAACCTGTCCACCACCTACAAGGCTCTCCACCCTCGTATTAGATGTGGTTCTAAAGGAGGGCCTTTTTTGCAAATTAAAAATGAGTACATTTCCCAATCTGCGAATCATTCAAGCCATGAATCCTGAAGAGAGAAACAGTAAAAAATAAATGATCTTGACGTGGGTGGAATTCCTTGACCATACTCCTGTTTGTATTCCCGAGGGCAAGGCTGGGAGAACAGATTCACTCAAATATCGAGTTTAAAGTTTATAGAAAGTTATAGTTTACTTATAATTGTCACATTAACACATTGGCTTACATTAACATCACAAGTTGGTGCAGCACAGTGGTTAGCCCTGCTGCCTCACAGCGCTAGGGACCTGGGTTTGATTCCTGGGTCACCGTCTGTATGGAGTTTGCACATTCTCCCCATGACTGCATTGGTTTCCTCCGGGTGCTCCGGTTTCCTCCCACACTCCAAAGATGCACAGGTTAGGTGGATTGGCCATGCTAAATTGACCCTTAGGTCAGAATGTTACCTGCACGCCCTTCCTGATTCCGGGGGCGAACGAGGTTCGGGAAATGGCATTCTCCATTGTCCTCGGATAGTTTCATACGAACCTTGGGGCAGACTGATTGGTAAAATTCCATCTTTAATGTTAGGGAGACTAGCTGGGGTAAATGTGTGGAGGTATGGGAATAAGCTGGGACTGTGGGATTGACTGGCCTCCTCCTGCACTGTAGGAATCCTATGATTTATTCATCACAAGTGGGTTTACATTAACACCTCAATGAAGTTACTGTGAAAACCCCCTAGTTGCCACACTCTGGCGTCTGTCTAGGTACACTGAAGGAGAATTTAGCGTGTCCAATGCACCCTAACCAGCACATCTTTCAGACTGTGGGAGGAAACCGGAGCAACCAGAGGAAACTCACGCAGACCCGGGGAGAATGTACAAACTCCACACAAGACGGGAATCGAACCCATGTCCCTGGAGCTGTGAAGCAGCAATGCTAACACACTGTGCTACTGTGCTGCCGAAGAGATGAATTCGCTTCAAACTTCTCTTTGATGTGAAGCATCCTTGTGAACTAAGGCAAGCTTTTGTTCCATTTAGTCTCCTGGACATCTGTAGAATTAGCAAGGCCAAAGCAAGCATTTTGAGACCTTGAGTGGTGGGACTAAAAGCTTCTCTGATCCTTCTATCAACCAATTGACACACCGAATCCATGGAAAGATTCGGCTCCAGGGGTTTTAGTGTTTATTAGACATTTATGGAGTTTGATGGTAACAGCTCCTAGCTAGAACTTTTATTTGATACATTCTGCTATTTTTTTTTCATGAGCTTTCAGCTGTTGGGCATTTATGATTGCATTAAAAACGTTCACATCCAACCAGTTTCTTGTCTCAATAGCCTGGTGCTGGGATATTGAAACTAAGATTAATGGGTCATGGAGGGGGGAGGGGGCAGTGTTATCCAGCCCAGGAAACTGGGCCACATTCCAGGCAGCTCAACTCAATACACTTTCCAAATTTGTTCTCATTTGCCTGGTGTTAATTTTGTGGAGCTGGAGGCTTGGGAAGGTCCATGTGGGTTTTTTTTATTGCAGTGATTCCACTGCCACATTAATCCAAAATCAACTGACAAACGTTATTTAACATCTAGAATTGACAGGAGTTCACGTGGAAACTTTAGAACATAGAACATTACAGCGCAGTACAGGCCCTTCGACCCTCGATGTTGCGCTGGCCAGTGGACCCTCTAACCTAAATTATTCCAATATCATCCATATGCCTATCCGCCAAACATTTGAATGCCCCCAAAGTAGGCGAGTCCACAACTGCTGCAGGCAGGGCATTCCACGCCCTCACTACCCTCTGTGTGAAGAACCTGCCTCTGACATCCGTCCTATAACTACCACCTCTTAATTTAAAGTTATGTCCCCTCGTGTTGGTCATCACCATCCGAGGAAAAAGGCTCTCACTATCCACCCTATCCAACCCCTTGATCATCTTATACGCCTCAATTAGGTCACCGCGTAACCTTCTTCTCTCTAATGAAAATAACCTCAGGTTCCTCAGCCTTTCCTCATAAGGCCTTCCCACTATACCAGGCAACATCCTGGTAAACCTCCTCTGCACCCTTTCCAATGCTTCCACATCTTTCTTATAATGCGGCGACCAGAACTGTACGCAATACTCCAAGTGCGGCCGCACCAGAGTTTTGTACAGTTGTAACATAACCTCACGGCTCCTAAATTCAATCCCTCTACCAATAAAAGCTAACACACCGTACGCCTTCTTAACAACTTTATCAACCTGGGTGCCAACTTTCAAAGAGCTATGTACTTGTACCCCAAGATCCCTCTGCTCGACAACACTATTAAGGGTCCTTCCATTAGCCCTATATTTCATATGCCTGTTATTCCTACCAAAGTGAATCACCTCACACTTATCCGTATTGAATTCCATTTGCCACCTCACGGCCCAGCTCTGCAACCTATCTATGTCCCTCTGCAAACTGTAACATCCATCCTCGCTGTCTACAACTCCCCCCACTTTGGTATCGTCAGCAAATTTACTAATCCAACCCTCTACACCCTCATCTAGGTCATTTATAAAAATGACAAACAGCAGTGGCCCTAAAACAGATCCTTGAGGTACACCACTTGTAACTGCACTCCAGGTTGAATATTTCCCATCAATCACCACCCTCTGTCTTCTATCAGCTAGCCAATTCCTAATCCAAACTGCTAAATCACCTTCAATCCCATGCATCTGCACTTTCTGCAGTAGCCTACCATGGGGAAACTTATCAAACGCTTTGCTAAAATCCATATACACTACATCAACTGCCTTACCCTTATCTACCTCTTTGGTCACCTCCTCAAAAAACTCAATAAGGTTTGTGAGGCACGACCTACCCTTCACAAAACCGTGCTGACTATCCCTAATCAATTTATTTCTCTCTAGATGCTTATAAATCCTATCCCTTATAATTCTTTCCAAGACCTTGCCCACAACAGAAGTCAGGCTCACCGGTCTATAATTTCCAGGATGGTCCCTACTCCCCTTTTTGAACAAAGGGACAACATTTGCCATCCTCCAGTCTTCCGGCACTATACCTGTAGCTAACGACGACATGAAGATCAAAGCCAAAGGCTCTGCAATCTCCTCTCTAGCCTCCCAGAGAATCCTGGGGTAAATCCCATCTGGCCCAGGGGACTTATCATACCCTCAAGATTCGCTAACACCTCCTCTTTATGAACCTCAATCCTGCCCAGTCTACAACCTAGTATCGCAGTATTCTCCCCGACAACATTGTCTTTCTCCTGCGTGAATACTGACGAAAAATACTCATTCAGTGTCTCTCCTATCTCCTCAGGCTCCACGCACAACTTCCCACTGCTATCTCTGACTGGCCCTAATCTTGCCCTAACCAATCTTTTATTATTTATATACCTGTAAAAAGCTTTAGGATTCTCCTTAATCCTATCCGCCAAAGTCTTCTCGTGTCCTCTTCTAGCTCTTCTCAACTCTCTCTTTAGCTCCTTCCTGGCTGATTTATAGCTCTCCATTGCCCTAACTGAGCCTTCACGTCTCATCATTATATAAGCCTCCTTCTTCCTCTTCACCAGAGATTCAACTTCCCTAGTACACCATGGTTCCCTCACTCGACCACTTCCTCCCTGCCTGGCAGGTACATATTCATTAAGGACATGCAGAAGCTGTTCCTTAAATATGCTCCACATTTCAGATGTCCCCAGCCCCTGCAATTTCCTGCTCCACCCTATGCATCCTAAATCTCTCCTAATAGCCTCATAATTACCTTTCCCCCAGCTATAACTACTGTTACTCGGTACGTGCCCATCCCTTTCCATCACTAAGGTAAACGTAACCGAATTGTGGTCACTGGCTTAAACCCCAAGATTCCAAGGTGGACACGAGGTCAGCTGGTTCAGGAGGAACATGCTGATACTGTCTGACTCACTGGAAACCACAGAATTCCTATGGGGAGAGGTCATTCAGCCCATTGGGTCTGCACCAACTCTCTGACAAAGTATTTTAACCAGGTCCTATTCTCTGGCATTTACTCCACAAAACCCCTTATCGTGCACATCTTTGGCCATTAAGGGACAATTTCCCATGGACAATCCACCTAACCCGCACTTCTTTGGAGTGTGGGAGGAAACCAGACCAATCAGAGGGAACCCACCCAGACATGGGGAGAATGTGCAAACTCTACACACATAGTCACCTAAGCCCAGAATTGAACCTGTGCCCCTGGCACTGTGTGACAACAATGCAAACCACTGTGCCACCCAAAAGCCCAGGTTCAAATTCCAGTCAATGCTGAGTTCATTAATCTCATGCTAGAAGAAGCATAAAATTTTAATAGGAGATAGGATGTCCCATCATATATGTGGCGGTTTTTTGGAAGAGCTTCTCCATTATCCTCCATTGCTTTCCTACAGCTGGTGAAATCTTTCCTTCACCTCTTATCCAGTTCTTTTTTGAAAGTTCCTGCTACCACAGCCATTTCAGGCAACTCCTTCCAGATCACAGCAACACCTTCTGCCTTGAGGGCTGCTTGACTGATAGAAGTATCACAGCTCACTTAGTTGCCTACTCAATCAGACAAGCCATCAGACATGTGGTTAGGAGCGGGCCAGGATGAACATCTTACTTAGTAAGGCCAGAGCCCTTGTCAACTGATCCTGCAAATGGAAGGTAGCTAGAGATAGAGATGTAGACCATAAGACCATAGGATATGGGATTAGAATTAGGCCACTCAGCCCATCGAGTCAGCTCCCATCCGCATTCTCCTGCCTTTTCCCCATAACCCCTGATCCCCTTATTAGTCAAGAACTTGACTATCTCTGTCTTAAAGACACTCAATGACGCGGCCTCCACAGCCTTTTGCGGCAAAGAGTTCCACACATTCCCCACTCTCTGGCTGAAGAAATTCCTCCTCATTTTAAAGGATCGTCCCTTTAGCCTGAGGTTGTGCCCTCTGGTTCTAGTTTCTCCTACTGGTGAAAACATCCTCTCCACGTCCACTCTATCCAGGGCCTCGCAGTATCCTGTAAGTTTCAATAAGATCCCCCTCATCCTTCTAAACTCCAATGAGTACAGACACAGAGTCCTCAACCGTTTCTCATACAACAAGCTCTTCATTCCAGGGATCATTCTTGTGAACCTCTTCTGGACCGTTTCCAAGGCCGGCACATCCTTCCTTAAATACAGAAGATCCAAAACTGCTCACAATACTCGAAATAGGGACTCAGCAAAGCCTTATCCTGCCTCAGAAGTCCATCCCTGCTCTTGTATTCTAGCCCTCTCAACGTGAATGCTAACATTGCATTTGCCTTCCTAACCACTGAATGAACCTGCACATTAAGAGAATCTTGAACAGTGACTCCCAAATCCCTTTGTATTTCTGATTTCCTAAGTATTTTCCCATTTAGAAAATAGTCTCTGCCTCCTTTGTTTATTTTTACTTATTTATTAGTGTCCTAAGTAGACTTACATTAACACCACAATGAAGTTACTGTGAAATTCCCCTTGTCGACACACTCCAGAGCCTGTTCGGATTCACTGAAGCAGAATTTAGCATGTCCAATCCACCTAACATGCAAATCTTTGGACTGTGGGAGGAAACCAGAGCACCTGGAGGAAACCCACATAGACATGGGGAGTTTATGCAGACTCTACACAGACAGTGACCCAAACTGGGAATTGAACCCAGGTCCCTGGCGCTGTGAGGCAGCAGTGCTAACCCACTGTGCCACCATGCCATTACCATGTTCCTGCTGAAGTGCATAACCTCACACTTTCCCACATTATATTCCATCTGTCACTTCACTGCCCAATCTCCTAACCTGTCCAAGTCATTCTTCAGCTGCCTCCTCCCCTTCTTAACACTACCTGTCAGTCTACGTATCTTTGTATTATCTGAAAACTCAGCATCTATGCCCTCAGAGATGTAGAGCATGGAAACAGGCCCTTCAACCCAACTTGTCCATACCAGCCACATTTCCTAATCTGAACAAGTCCCATTTGTCTGTGTTTGGCCCATATTCCTTTAAACTTTTCCTATCGAAGTACCTGTTTCAACGTCTTCTAAATATTGTCATTGTACCCGCCTCTACCACCTCCTCTGGCAGCTCATTCCACACACCCTCTGGTTGGAAAAAGTTGCCTCTCAAATAGGTCCGATTTTAAACTTTGCCCTCTCACCTTAAATATATGCCCTCTCGGAAGAGCTGGAGGACCCCTAGAAACAACTCCAGAAAGTACAAACGAACAGCAGCAGCGCAGAGTGAAAAATAACAGGATTGAAAAGGGAAGGGGGCTTGATCCGGTTTTACCCTCAATCAGGTTGTGATTACTTCAAATTCATTTGTGCCTCCAAAGCTAGTTTCTCTTCAGCCAGTTTATAATCAGTTCAGTCTCTGAACTCAAGAAGCAAGCATGAGAACATTCATTTTTACTTTGTTGGATTTACGTGCTGTTGACTTACTGTGGGAATTATTTCTCCAGCGTGCCAGGAATTCAGTTCCAACCTCACAGTCTCCCCTCTGAATTCACAGTGAATGCTGAGATGTTGGATTTCTTCAATGTGTTTCTTAATGAACCCATTAATAGCAATCTGCCCAGCCCCTCGCTGAGGCACACTGCTTTATACATCCTGGAAATGTGAATTATGTGAATTTTCTGACTGCTCCACTTTGCTAGAGATACTTACAGCCTCACTAAAGGCAAGTTTTTTTTTTGGGGGGGGGGGGCGCTGGGTGAGTG
Organism: Sphyrna mokarran; assembly: GCA_024679065.1. Lineage (NCBI taxonomy): Eukaryota > Metazoa > Chordata > Chondrichthyes > Carcharhiniformes > Carcharhinidae > Sphyrna > Sphyrna mokarran. The sequence goes on along the minus strand of JAGIQG010000036.1, from coordinate 889,259 downwards.
GTGTTATTTTCAAGGGGAGGAGGGTTACTGCACAGCTTTAGAACATAGATCCAATCCAAATGGAATAGACACCAAACCAGCATTAATTCCGCAAGAACAGATCGAGAAACGTATCTGCTTGTGGCTTCCCTAACAACAGGAATGAGCTACTCTGTCTAATTACAATCAGTAATCCGATTCTCACATTTCAGCTCAGGGTGGGTAATTAATGTCTTTGCCTGGTATCTGGTGGATTAGTTATCTCATTCCACCATACTGTAATACTCTAACTGGGAAACATGCAAAAACAACTCTCTCCTTCTCTCCATCACTGTCTTTCTCTGTCAAAATCTCTTTCTCTCTATTCTTTACATTCCTTCTTTCTCTCTTTCAATCTCTCCCTTTTTCTCTGTCTCTCTCTTTGTCACTCATAGAATCCCTATGCTGAAGAAAGAGGCTCCTGGCCCATCAACTCTGCACCAAACTCAATCTCCCCAGGCCCTACCCCCAAACCCCCACACATTTACTCGCTAATCACTCTAAACCATGCATCTCAGGACACCGAGGGGCAATTTTAGCATGGCCAATCAACCTAACCCACACATCTTTGGACTGTGGGAGGAAATTGGAGCACCCAGAGGAAACCCACATAGTCATAAGGAGAATGACACGGATAAATGTGTTGTGGTCCATTTTGGCAGATCCAACGGGATGAATGAGTACACTATCAAAGGTAGGAGTCTTAGCTGTGTGGAAGAGCAGAGGGATCTTGGGGTCCGGGTCCATAAGACTCTCAAATCGGCCTCCCAGGTGGAGGATGTGGTTAAGAAAGCTTACGGTGTACTGGCCTTCATTCATCGAGGGATTGAGTTCAGGAGTCAGGAGGTAATGCTGCAGCTTTATAGGACCCTTGTCAGACCACACTTGGAGTACTGTGCGCAGTTCTGGTCGCCTCACTATAGGAAGGACGTGGAAGCTATTGAAAGGGTGCAGAGGAGATTTACAAGGATGTTGCCTGGATTGGGAGGCATGCCTTATGAAGACAGGTTGAGGGAGCTGGGACTGTTCTCCCTGGAGAGACGAAGGTTGAGAGGCGACCTGATAGAGGTTTACAAGATGTTGAGAGGAATAGATAGGGTGGACTCTCAGAGACTATTTCCCAGGGCTGAAATGGTCGCGACGAGAGGGCACAGATTTAAGGTGCAGGGAAGCAAGTACAGAGGGGATGCTAGGGGAAAGTTTTTCACTCAGAGGGTGGTGAGTGAATGGAATCGGCTGCCGTCGGTGGTGGTCGAGGCAAACTCGCTGGGGTCTTTTAAAAGACTTCTGGATGAGTATATGGGATCCAATGGGATTGGGGGTTATTGATAGGTCTATGGCTGGGTAGGTTTTGATGTGTTTGGCACAACTTGTGGGCCGAAGGGCCTGTTTGTGCTGTAGTGTTCTATGTTCTATGTTCTAATGTGCAAACTTCACACAGTGACCCGAGACGGGAATCAAACCCAGATCCCTGGTGCTTGAGACAGCAGTGTTAACCACTGTGCTACCATGCCACCCCACTCTGTCACTCTCTCTATCACTCTCTGTCTGTCTATCACTTTCTCTTTCTCTCTATCACTTTCTCTCTCTCTCTCTCTCTTTCTTTCTCTCTGTCACTCTCTTTCTCTTTCTCTGTGCCATAGTCTCTGTCACTGTCTGTCTATCACTCTCTCTCTCTCTCTCTTCATTGCAGTGTTAATGTAAGCCTTCTTATGGCACAAATAAATAAACTTTAATCTTTAGGTTTATCCAAACATAAACCAGTCGGGGGCATAGCTTGCACAATTGTGCTCTTGCACACTCACACTCTTGCACTCACACTCTCGCACTCACACTCTCACAATCTCTCACACATTTGTACACTCACACTCTCCTTTCCCAGCATAACAGGGACAGAGTGCAAAATCAGGATGGGAGCGTTTACCATCGACATGTGGGGTGAAAAGAGGGAACACGATGTTGGATTTTGCCAGGCTGGAGGTGACACAGGTCAGGGATGTAGGGTGCCTTCCCATCCTGGATTGGAAACGTGGGACAAGGTGGCAGCAAAACGTGGGAAAGGATTGTGTCTGGGATATCATCAGGGTCACTGTGATTGACAAATCAATATTGATTTTCACTGGCTGACTCAGGGATCACAAAATCACGAAATCTTGGGATTGAGGGCGGGCATTCCCTGGCAGGGTGGAAATTGGAGTCGGAGTAATCAAAACAAAGAGATGAGGAGAATTTCTTCTGCCAGAGAGTGGTGAATCTCTGGAACTCTTTGCCGCAGAGGAGGCCGGGTCATTGAGTGTCTTTAAGGCAAAGATAGATTGTTGATTAATAAGGGGATCAGGGGAAAAGGCAGGAGAATGGGGATGAGAAAAATATTAGCCATGGTTGAATGACAGAGCAGACTCGATGGGCCGAGTGATCTAATTCTGCTCCTATGTTTTATGGTCTTATTATCCAACAGGTTTATTTGGTAGCACAAGCTTTCAGAACTCTGCTCCTTGATCAGATGAGCTCAGCTGATCACTCATCTGATGAAGGGGCAGTGCTCCAAAAGTTTGTGTGACCAAATAAACCTGTTGGACTTTAACCTGGTGTTGTGAGACTTCTGACTGTGCCCACCCCAGTCCAATGGTTTTATAACTGATAGCATCTGTGCCATTCTCTAATGAGTTCTTCTTGTTAATAAATAGTTCTTTAGTTGCTGCACTGGGTATCTGCCACTCTGTCCCATATACAACAAGGACAATGGGACTGTTCCCCAAAGACGGATTCCTCAAGTTCATGGACACCAAGCCTGGCTTTAGATTCCACCTGTTTCTTGTTCTCAAATTGGCCAGGACTGTTAGAGGCTGCTGCTTGGAATATTTTGTGAAATTCTCAGCAAAAAAACCCAGCAATGTTTGTGCTTCAGGCAATTTTTAAATAACAACAAACTCAGGAGCCCAAGATCTGATAAAGTTGATGGAGCGCTCGAATCAAAAGCATTAGGTTGTCGTTAGTGTAATTCCAAATCAGGCCCTGCTACACAGCTTGGGGATTGTGCCTCTGGTAACTTGATAGGGCTAATGGGTCCATTTGTTTCCTCCCTGCTCAGTGTCAAGGGCCAGATGAGAATGTTAAACAAATGTACTCACCATCAGGTATTGTAAAGAGCGAGCCCTTTCCTGAAATAACAAGAGGTAAAGGAACCCAGGACCGCAGCGAGAGGAGAAACAGAGACAATTTCCTTTCCTTCATCTCTGCTCACTTACTCTCCGCGTGGATGGAGTTTGAAGAAATGAGCCTGAAAGAAGAGTTGGAGCAGATTTCCACAGTGCAGTGAGATGGTTCGAGCTGATATGGGTGGGGGCAGATGGACAGACTGTCCATGAGGTGACCAAACAGAGGGTGGAAGCTGGCATGGGGGCCTGAGAGAGAGATAAGCAGATAGAGGCAGTGTAGAGGGAGCTTCACTCTGTATCTAACCCTGTGCTGTACCTGTCCTGGGAGTGTTTGATGGGGGGACAGTGTAGAGGGAGCTTTACTCTGTATCTAACCCCGTGCTGTACCTGTCCTGGGATTGTTTATCCCTCAAAGTAGGCAGTCAAGTCGAGAAGGTTGTTAAGAAGGCATATGGAGTCTTAGCTTTTATTGGTAGGGGGATTGAATTTCGGAGCCGCAACGTCATGTTGCAACTTTACAAAACTCTAGTGCGGCCGCACTTGGAGTATTGTGTGCAGTTCTGGTCCCCACATTATAAGAAAGCTGTGGAGGCATTGGAGAGGGTACAGAGGAGGTTTACCAGGATGTTGCCTGGTATGGAGGGCAGGTCTTATGAAGAGAGGCTGAGGGATTTGAGGTTGTTTTCATTAGAAAGAAGGCGGCTAAGAGGAGACCTTATTGAAACATATAAGATGATTAGAGGTTTAGATAGGGTGGCAGTGATAGCCTTTTTCCTAGGATGGAGAAAGCTAGCACGAGGGGACACAGCTTTAAATTAAGGGGTGATAGTTATAGGACGGATATCAGAGGCAGGTTCTTTACCCAAAGGGTAGTTCGGGAGTGGAATGCCCTGCCTGCAGCGGTTGTAGATGCGCCAGGTTTGGTGGCGTTTAAGAGGTTAGTTGATAAGTATATGGAAGAGAAGGGAATGGTTTAGTTTGGAGGGGCATTGCTTTTTATATTGGTCGGCGCAACATCGAAGGCCGAAGGGCCTGTTCTGTGCTGTAATGTTCTATGTTCTATGTTCTATGTTTGATGGCGGACAGTGTAGAGGGAGCTTTAATCTGTATCTAACCCCGTGCTGTACCTGTCCTGGGAGTGTTTGATGGCGACAGTGTAGAGGGAGCTTTATCTGTATTTAACCCTGTGCTGTACCTGTCCTGGGAGTGTTTGATGGGGGACAGTGTAGAGGGAGCTTTACTCTGTATCTAACCCTGTGCTGTCCCTGTCCTGGAAGTGTTTGATGGGGACAGTGTAGAGGAAGCTTTACTCTGTATCTAACCCCATACTGTACCTGTCCTGGGAGTGTTTGATGGGGGACAGTGTAGAGGGAGCTTTACTCTGTATCTAACCCCGTGCTGTACCTGTCCTGGGAGTGTTTGATGGGGGACAGTGTAGAGGGAACTTTACTCTGTATCTAACCCCGTGCTGTATCTGTCCTGGGAGTGTTTGATGGGGGACAGTGTAGAGGAAGCTTTACTCTGTATCTAACCCTGTGCTGTACCTGTCCTAGGAGTGTTTGATGTGGGGGGCAGTGTAGAGGAAGCTTTACTCTTTATCTAACCCCGTGCTGTACCTGTCCTGGGAGTGTTTAATGGGGGACAGTGTAGAGGGAGCTTTACTCTGTATCATTTCAAGAGTCACATGGAATCTGGAGAAGTGTTATTGTCGAATGAGTGTATTTATTATCCCCAACCCAGAATCCAAAGGCCAGCAATAGGGAGAGCCGGGAACATTTTCAAAGACACATAGAATCATCCAGTGTAGAAGAGGCCCTTCAGCCCATCGAGTCTGCACTGACACATTAGAAACAGCTGAACTCCCACCTAACCCCATTTGCCAGCACTGGGCCCATAGTCCTGAATGTTATGATGTGCCAAGTGCTCATCCAGGTACTTTTTAAAGGATGTGAGGCTTCCCGCCTCCACCACCCTCCCAGACAGCGTATTCCAGACCCTCACCAACCTCTGCGGAAAAAGGGTTGTCCTTACATCCCTCCTAAACCTCCTGCCCCTCACCTTGAACCTGTGTCCCCCTCGAGGCTGAGCCTTCAACTAAGGGGAACAGCTGTTCCTTATCCACTCTATCCGCATCTCTCATCATCTTGAACACCTCGATCAGTCGCCTCTCAGTCTGCTCTGCTCCAATGAAAACAACCCAAGCCTGTCCAACCTCTCTTCATAAATGCTCCATCCCAGGCAGCACCCTGGTGGATCTCCTCTGCATCCCCTCCAGTGCAATCACATCCTTCCTGTAACATAGTGACCGGAACTGTACACACTGTTCCAGCTGTGACCTCACTGCTTTTATAACCTATACCCTAATTGATAAAGGCGACTGTCCCATATGCCTTTTTCACCAGCCTCCTCACATGTCCTTCTGCTTTCAGGGATCTGCAGACAAACACTCCAAGGTCCCTTCATTCCACGGAACTTCCTAATGTCCCACCATTCATTGAATACTTTCTTATCAAATTACTCCTTCCAAATTGTATCACCTCACACTTTTCAAGGATAAATTCCACCTGTCTTATCTGCTCATTTGATCATTCCAGCAAGATCTTCTTGCAGCACAAGACACTCCGCCTCACTGCTAACTATCCGTCCAATCTTTGTGTCATCCACAAACTTACTAATTCTATCTCCCAATAGTCATCAATGTCATTTATACACATGACCAATAATATTCAGCCCAACACAGATCCCTGTTGTACACCACTGGACACTGACTTCCAGTCACTAAAGCAGCCTCTGTCTCCTACAACTGAGCCAATTTTGAATCCACTTTGTCAAATTACCCTCTATCCCATGTGCATTTAATTTCTTTATAAGTCTCCCGTGTGGGACCTTGTCAAAGGTTTTGCTGAAATCCATATAAACTAATCGATTGCACTGCCCTTATCTACACACCTGGTCACCTCCTCATCAAATTTGTCAGTCATAAACCAAAAGAGAAAATGCTGGAAAATCTCAGCAGGTCTGGCAGCATCTGGAAGTAGAGAAAAGAACTAACATTTCAATCCTTTTCAAGCTGTTAGACATGTAAGGTAGATAGTCAATACCTTTTCCCTAAGGTAGGAGAGTTAGAACATAGAACACTATAGCACAGAACAGGCCCTTCGGCCTTCGATGTTGCGCCAACCAATATAAAAAGCAATGCCCCTCCAAACTAAACCATTCCCTTCTCTTCCATATACTTATCAACTATCCTCTTAAACGCCACCAAACTTGGCGCATCCACAACTGCCGCAGGCAGGGCATTCCACTCCCGAACCACCCTTTGGGTAAAGAACCTACCTCTGATATCCGTCCTATAACTATCACCCCTTAATTTAAAGCTGTGTCCCCTCGTGCTAGCTTTCTCCATCCTAGAAAAAGGCTATCACTGTCCACCCTATCTAAACCTCTAATCATCTTATATGCTTCAATAAGATCCCCTCTTAGCCGCCTCCTTTCTAACGAAAACAACCTCAAATCCTTCAACCTCTCTTCATAGGACCTGCCCTCCATACCAGGGCAACATCCTGGTAAACCTCCTCTGTACCCTCTCCAATGCCTCCACATCTTTCTTATAATGTGGGGACCAGAACTGCACACAATACTCCAAGTGCGGCAGCACTAGAGTTTTGTACAGTTGCAACATGACGTTGCGGCTCCGAAATTCAATTCCCCTACCAATAAAAGCCAAGACTCCATATGCCTTCTTAACAACCTTCTCGACTTGACTGCCTACTTTCAGGGATCTATGCACATACACACCAAGATCCCTCTGTTCATCTAGACTACTAAGAATCCTACCATTTGCCCTATACTCTACACATTTATTATTTCTGACATAGTGCATTACCTCACACTTTTCCACATTAAACTCCATTTGCCCCCTCTCGGCCCAGCTCTGCAACTTGTCCAAGTCCCTCTGCAAACTATAACACCCCTCTTCACTATCTACCACTCCACCGACTTTAGTGTCATCTGCAAATTTACTAATCCATCCTTCAATACCCTCATCAGATCATTTATAAAAATTACAAACAGCAGGGGCCCCAAAACAGACCCCTGAGGTACACCACTTGTCACTGAACTCCACAATGAATATCTCCCATCAACCACCACCCTCTGTCTTCTATCTGCTAGCCAATTCCTAATCCAATTGGCTAAATCACCCTCTATCCCATACATCTGCATTTTCTGCAGAAGTCTTCCATGGCCACCTTATCAAACGCCTTACTAAAGTCCATATATACCACATCAACCGCCTTACCCCCATCCACCTCTTTGGTCACTTTTTCAAAAAACTCAGAGGTTAGTAAGGCACGACCTACCCTTCACAAAACCATGCTGACTATCCCCAATCAATTCATTTCTCTCTAAATAACTTTAAATCCGATCCCTAATTATTCTCTCCAACACTTTGCCCACAAAGAAAGGATAGCAGGACTAGAGGGCACAGCCTCAAAATAAAGGAGGGGGCAGTTTAGAACGGAGTTGAGGAAGAACCTCTTCACTCAAAGGATGGTGAGTCTCTGGAATTCTCTGCCCATTGAAGCGGTGGAGGCTTCCTCGCTGAATATATTTAAGTTACAGGCAGATAGATTTCTGATAGACAAGGGAATTAAGGGTTATGGGGAGAAAGCGGGAAAGTGGAACTGATCCACTTCAGATCAGCCATGATCTTATTGAATGGTGGGGCAGGCTCGAGGGGCTAAATGGCCTACTCCTATTTCTTATGTTCTTTATGTTCTAATGAGTCTAAAACTAGAGAGCATAAGTTTAAGGTGAGAGGGGAGAGATACAGGGGCAATTTTTTCACACAGAGGCTGATGAGTGTTTGGAACAAGCTGCCAGAGGCAGTAGTAGAGGCAGGTACAATTTTATCTTTTAAAAAGCATTAGATAGTTACATGGGTACGATGGGTGTAGAGGGATATGGGCCAAATGTGGGCAATTGAGATTAGCTAAGGGGTTAGAAAGGGCGACATGGACAAGTTGGGCGGAAGGGCCTATTTCCATGCTGGAAAGCTCCAAAACCTTCCTCTGATGAAGCCACGCTGACTGTCCCTGATCAAGCTTTGTCTTTCCAAGTGGAGATGGATGCTCTCTTTCAGAATTTTGTTTCATTCAGAGTGGCTGAGTGTGAGGGTATTTTGCTTCTTTCAGAACTGTTTCCTGGTTTTGTTCCAGGGGACGGACTGAGCGAGGAGACACTTGCAGTTAGATCACGTTTGATCAGGTCCCGAAGTGTTTCTCTGTTACCCACTGAGCCTCTCCTCACACCCTTCCCTTCCCTGGTGCTTTTTTTGACGTTCTTCAGCATCACGCAGCCACGGGAGATGTGATAATCCTCACCCTGAGAGTTCTCATCCTCCTCAGAGCCAAGCAGGAGATATAAGCATGTCAGAGCCCACAGCTAAAACACTTTGAAATTTCAAAGCTGTATTTCTACACGGCATGTCTCTCTGCAGCTGGCTTCACTGGCAAAGGCCTCTGCTTGTGATTTAATTGTTGAAATATATTGTTTTTTTAATCTTCTTCCTCCTGTTCGTGTTATTCTTTATTAGTTTCACTAATAAGATTTTTCTCTCTCTTATCCTGCTTCACTCGGAATCTCTGCAGCCCTTCCGATGTGCGTTTCATCTCCCACACACTGGGAGGTGGACGCCTACCTTTGGGGAAGGCCGCCTTCATTTGGAAAATGGCTCATCTGGTTAACTGCTCGTGTCTTCAGAGAGAGTGGCACAGTAGCACAGTGGTTAGCACTGCTGCCTCACAGCACTAGGGACCTGGGTTCAATTCCAATTCCAGCGTGGAATCGTGTCTCCGTGGGTTTCCTCTGGATGCTCCGATTTCCTCCTACAATCCAACAAACGTGCTAAATTCACCTTCAATGTCCAAAGATGAATAAGTTAGATGGATTGGCCATGCTAAATTGTGCCTTAGTGTCCAAAGATTTAGAGGTTAGGGTATTGGCTAAGCTAAATTGCCCCTCAGTATCCAAAGATTTATAGGTTAAGTGGATCGGTCATGCTAAATTTTTCCTCAGTATCCCAAGATGTGTAGGCTAGGGGGATTAGTGGGATAAATATGTGGGGTTAGGGGGATTGGGTGTTGGTAACGTATTCTGACAGAGTCGATGCAGATTTGATGGGCCAAATGGCCTCCTTCTGCACTGTAGGGATTCTCTGGAAGCAGGACAGAGAGAAAGAGAGAGAGAGGTGGGGAGAGTATCCAGTATGTAAAACCTTGCTCATCTCACACAACTGAGCAGATTCTAGTCTTAGTGTTTACACTGGACTCCAATTCTCCACTGCCTCAGCTCCATGTGATTGAGCAGTGCAGAAATCTCTGGAATGTTAGTCCAGGCACTGGGATGCAGAATGGGAGATGGTGACAGTGATAAGGGAGGCTGGAACACATTGAACCAAACTATCAATGCAGGGTCAAAACTCCAATGAATCCCGGTTCCCAGCCATGATGCTCTCATTTATTAATGTAAATGGCTGTCATGGATAGGAGGCGATTTCAGTTTCCAAACTCCGAGGTGGGGAGGGGGGAAATTAAGCCCTCCAGGAAGTGGGAACTGTCTGCCTGAGATTTGCAGCAACAGCCGACAGCAGCCATGTTGGAGGATCAAAAGGGGCTCTCCAGAGGATAGGCCAATATCATCATAGATGAAATGAGGTAGACTGGATGACAGGATGCTGAAACCAGGACCCCTCAGCCCAAAGGCAGCAGTGGTTAGCACTGCTGCCTCACAGTGCTAGGGACCCCAGGTTCGATATCCGGCTTGGGTCACTGTCTGTGCGGAGTTTGTATGTTCTCCCCATGTCTCATGTCCTCCCTGTGTCAGCACGTCCTCCCCATGTCTGTGCATCCTCTCTGTGTCTGTACATTCTCCCCGTGTCTGTGTGGGTTTCTCCAGGTGCTCTGGTTTCCCAAAAGATGTGCAGGTTAGGCGCGTTGGCCATGCTAAATTCTCTCTCAGTGTACCCGAACAGATGCCAGAATGTGGCGATAGGAGATTTTCACAGTAACTTCATTGCAGAGGTAATGTGAAAATTCTCTAGTTGCCACACTCCAGCCCCTGTTCGGGTACACTGTGACATTAATAAATAAACTTAAAGAGGAAAGGATGGTTTAAATAGCATGGGGAGAAAGTTTCCGATGTATCGCAGCAAACCACACAACTGAAAACTAACACGCAAACACATTGTTTGTGCCCTCCGAAGATTCGGCATTTCACTCACAAACCCGCAGAACCCTGAATCCTGCTCCCTGTGTCCTACACATGGGGACACATTTCGCAACTCCTGGCTCAAAGCATCTCAGCCAGAGAAACTCAGAGGGTGAGTGATTCCTCAAAGACAGAGGTCCTTGTGTTAAAATGGCTGGTGGTAAGGGGGAGGTGGCAAATTGGAGTCCATAAAAAAAATAGATGTTTTTGCGGCTTCGTTAACGCTGTCTGATTGATGAGAGGCAGAACTTCGATGGGGAACACTGAGCTTGGAATTTCAATTAACTTCCAGTCAATAAAAGAGTTTGGTAGAGATAAAGAGAGAGGCCTGAGAGAGAGGAAAGAAATGTAGCCTGTCCCAGATTCCAGGGAATATTTTACAGCCAAAGCCACCTACACATAATTACCATCAAAAGAAAATACATTCTATCACCCTGACAGACAATGAAAGTAGCTTCAAGGATGCTCTCCGAAACATTTATACTCATCTTCACAATCTTTATTCATGTGTATGAAATAACTGTTAGTGTACTCGCTCGGCACTGAGTTTAATGCCATTTCTTTATGCCAGGGCCAGGTGTTAGTGTGTTTCTGAGCACACTGCACAGTTACCTGGGGAGCTCCCGTTTTAGCTCAGTGAGTGAAGCAGGTAACCTTAGCGTCCTTGAGCTAAGGCTGAGAAACATCAGCCGGGGATCCCCTCTCATCGGCCAGTGGTTACTGTGATTAATATCTCGTGTGTGGGCGTTTTGATCATCCTACTGCAATAAGACATCGATGTCAAGGCTGCTTAGACCAGGGGCACTTTGACAATTTATATTAACTTTTCTTGAGTGAAATCAGTTAACCGAGATGACTCTCTCCCAATTCAGCTCAGCGCAATAAGGGCGTGATGCCTTAATGAAGGATTTGTCGGCAGAGATTCCAGTTCAATTTAATGGATTTTTCTTTTATCTGCACTGGTTTGTCTTCAGTCAATTATCAATGAAGCTACTCCAATCTCAGGCATTTTATGTGTCCATCAGAGGGTATGGAAGTGTTATGGTTTATCACAACCACTTCCATCTAGAAGGATAAGGGTAGCAGATACATGGGAACACCCCCACCTGCAAGTTCCCCTCCAAGCCACTCGCCATCCTGACTTGGAAATGTATCGGCCGTTCCTTCACAGTCGCTGGGTCAAAATCCTGAAATTCCTTCCCTCACAACATTGTGGGTCAACCCACAGCACGTGGGCTGCAGCAATTCGAGAAGGGAGCTCACCCCAACCTTCTCAAGGGGCAACGAGGGATGGGCAATAAATGCTGACCCAGCCAGCGACGCCCATGTCCCACAAATGAATAAAAAAAACAAATCACTGGATTATTAAACTAGAAAACATGAGTTTAAATCATGCCATTGGAACAGTTTGAGAATTTCAATTAAGTTAACTAAATAAGGCCAGAATGAAAAGTTATTATCTGTAATGTTACTGTTCATAGAATCCCCATAATGCAGAAGGACGCCATTCAGCCCACCGAGCCTGCGCCAACAACAATCCTACCTCGGCCCTATCCCGACATATTTACACCATTAATCCCTCTAATGTACACATGCCGGACATTAACGGGCAATTTAGCGTGGCCAATGCACCTCACCACATATATTGTGCCACCCCTAATTACAATGTCATTTACAACGCACAATTTTAAGTTGAATTCATTCATATTTGTGTGTTCAGAAAGATAAAATTGATTTCAGTTTTATTCAGGTTTTGCTGAGGAATCTTGATGCCTGGGAGCCTGGATAGACTTGTGAACAGAAGGTTTCAGGTACTTTTTGTGTTTTTATATTTTTATGAGTCTTTACAACCCACAAAGTTGATAAGATTGGTGAAAGGAGTTTAAAGTTCAGTAATTCTGGAAAAAACAAACACAAAATAGGGAAAACTGTGACGAGTGAGATAGGCACAGGGTAAAAAAAAATCAGGAGATAAGTAAAGGGCTATTCAATAAGTGTGTAAGAGAGAGAAAAGAGGGATTTTAAGCTCTCTGAGAATGAAAATGGCCAGGCTGTTGTGGCAATAGTTAGCTGAATAATTGGTTCGAGGGCTCAGTAAAGTGACCAGCTTAGCAGAGGTGTTACAAGAAGACCAAATTTAGGAAACTGATAGGTTTATTCTGCTTTTCAAAAAAACAGTGAGTTTAGAGTGTGGTTTTTGGGTTTCTGGCAAAAGTTGGCTGAAAAGTATCAATTGACCGCTAAAGAGGAAAGCCATTTACAACTGTGCCGGCCTCAAGCCAGAATTCCTTGTGTCATGCTAGTGATAAATCTTCACTGGTTTAAGTGTCTGTAAAGATATTGCTGAGCTAAAGAAGTAGCACTAATTTCAATCATCTTTGTGCTTTTGTATTGAGATCTTTACAATCTTTCTGTCCAATAGGTGTAATATATATTCCTGTCCCAATAAACATTTTATTCCTTGTGTTAAAAGATCATCAGCAGACTCCTGTGAATTTGTTCAGTAGCTTACCCCAACCACCACCACCCTCCCCTGCCACCCCCCCGCCCGCCAACCCACCACCCCCCCCCCCCCCACCCCTCCGGCTCCTAAAACAAAAGTTAGGATCTATCAGGCCAGGGTTCACATTGGGATTTGATGTTTTTGGTATAAACAGCGGCTGGGGTAATAACAGTACACTTGAAATGATCAGATTGAAGCAAAAATCCACATGGTTCACTAACCTTTTTGAGAAGGAAAGCTACTGTTCTTATCTGATTTGGGCCCCAAGTGATTCCAGGTTTATATCAATATGGTTAAGTCTTAACCACCCTCTGAAGTGCCCTAAAGCGCCACTCAGTTGAAGAAGTTTTCAATCTCAGTTTTGAGATTAAAAATTGATTGAGCATCTTCAGCCTTTGTAGATATTCCAAATGCCAACCGTACTCTGTGTGCTGAAATGCTCTCTAACTTCACTCTTGAGAGGTCTAGTTCTGATTTTTAGACTGTGCTCACTGCATTCCCATCAATCACACCGTGCAGAAAAGGCCCTTCGGCCCATCGCATCTGCACTGACAATAAATACAACTAAAGGCACACTAATCCCATTTTCCTGCACCTGTCCCATATCCTTGAATGTTGTGATATTTCAATGGAAATCATTTTAAAGTTTATTTATCAGTCACCAGTAAGGCTTACATTAACACTGCAATGAAGTTACTATGAAATTCCCCTGGTCACCACACTCCAGCACTTGTTTGGGCCAACGCACCCTAACCAGCTCGCCTTTTAGTCTGTGGGAGGAAACTGGAGCGCCTGGAGGAAACCCATGCAAACATGGGGAGAATGTGCAAACTCCAGACATACAGTGACTCAAGCCGGCAATTGAACCCGGGTCTTTGGCATTGTGAGGCAGCAGTGCTAACCACTGTGCCACCATGCCATCCTGTTTCCCATTATATCCTGAAAACTTAGATCAAACCTCCCATTAACTTCCTAAATACTAGGGAATACAACACTAGTTATTTCAACTCTCCTCATAACTTACTGGAAGGCAATGGTGTAGTGTGGTATCGGTCACTGGAAGAGTAATCCAGACACCCAGATTAATACTCTGGAGCTCCGGGTTCAAATCCTGCCATAGATGATGAAATTTGAATTCAAAGATCCAGAAACATTGTCGGTAAAACCCATCAGGGCATTAATGTCCATTAGGGAAGGAAATCTGCCATCCTTACTTGGCCTTGCCTACATGTGACTCCAGATCCAGTTCCGCACCATTAAGTGTCATCTGAAACAGCTTAGCAAGCTGAAATTAGAGATGGAAAATAAACCCTAATCCAACCAGCAACACAAAAACCCAGAACCAATGAATTGGAGTCCAGGAGTAGAATCTTCCATTCTTCAGTCCAAGTCTGGTGGTGACAGGTAAGTCAATGCGATCCTTACTGGGACTGACACTGGGTCATTTACCTCACTTTCCCTCCAACTTTATCTACACTCAGACCTGGGTCAAACTTGAACTTGGGGATAAAGTGGAAATGGTCGAGAGTTTCAAGTTTCAAGTGTCCAGATCCCCAACATCCTGCCCTGGTCCCTCCATGCTGATACTATAGTTAAGAAAGCCCATCAACATCTCTACTTTCTCAGGAGGAACTTTGGCATGTTCACCATGACTCTCACCAACTTTTACAGATGCACCATTGAAAGCATCCTTTCTGGTTGTATCACAGCTCGGTCTGGGCTCCTGCTCTGCCCAAGACAGCAAGGAACTACAAAGTGTTGTGAATGTAGCCCAATCCATCACACAGCCTCCCATCTACTGACTCTGTCTCCACTTCCCGCTGCCTTGGTAAAGCAGCCAGCATAACCAAGGGCCCTACACAGCCCGGACATTCTCTCTTCCACCTTCTTCCTTCAGGAAAATGATACAGAAGTCTGAGATCACTAAGGAGTCTCTGATTTAACAAGCAGGTGACATAGTAGCAAAATGGGTTAGGGGCCCAGGTTCGATTCCCAGTTTGGTCTCTGTCTGTGTGGAGTTTGCATATTCTCCTCGTGTGTCTGTGGGTTTCTTCTGGGTGCTCTGGTTCCTTCCACACTCCAAAGATGTGCCAGTTAGGTGAATTGGCCATGCTAAATTCTCTCTCAGTTTACCCGATTAAGTGTTGAGTATGGGATTTTCACAATAACTTCATTGCAGTGTTAACGTAAGTCTACTTGTGACACCAATAAATAAACTTTTTAACTTTAAAGCCTCAGGAATAACCGTTGGTGCCTTGAGTTTTGGAACCATTGGGAGAGAGTGATAGTAACCACCCCACAAAAGGTCACCTGGTAGAAGGAGACATCCTTACAGAGCAGTTAGATGTTGGGTTGAATTCACATTAATGTTTGATCATGATTAAAGAGTGCTGTCTGACCCTGATGCTGGGTGATACTATCAGTCTGAATGAGCAATAATAGGCAGTTAAAATTCACAAGAAACAAAGTGTTGAATCAATGGGCAGTTTCGTAAAGAGTATTCAATCTCAGGGTGTGTGCTGGTGCTACAGGACTATAACATCTGGATAATGAAAATGTCAAGTTGAATTGACATCCTGTCATCGATATTGCGGACCTGTTCTGGCTCTGGAAATTCCGCTGGGAATAGTGGGGAATGAATGGAGAGATTTATCAGCAGCTTTGACCAGGACTCAACAGAAAAACCTGGCCTGTTGATCAAGGTCTACCTAGAAGCTCTTAGATTTTATCATTGCTTTCAACTGGATGAAAACGATTTTGTACAAATCCCTCTAAACCTCCTGCTCCTTACTGTAAATCTGTGTCCCCTCACCCCACCACCACCCTGCCTCTCCCTTGGCCTTGTTATTGATCCCTCCACTCAGAGAAAAACCTTCTTCCCATCCACTCCACCTCTATCCCTCATAATTTTATCCACCTCCACCAGGTCTCCCTCGGCTCTCCAAGGGAAACAACCTCAGCCTTTCCTTCACAGCTGAAACACTCCATCCCAGGCAGCATTGTGGTGAACCTCCTCTGCACCCCCTCCAGTGCAGTAACATCTTTTCTGCAGTGTGGTGATTAGAACTTTTTGATTTTATTATTGTCGCATGTATTAACATACAGCGAAAAGAATTCTCACATGTTATACAAACAAAGCATACCGTTCATAGAGAAGGAAAGGCGAGAGTGCAGAATGTAGTGTTACGGTCATAGCGAGGGGAGTAGAGAAAGATCAACTTAATGCGGGGTAGGTTCATTCAAAAGTCTGACAGCAGCAGGGAAGAAGCTGTTCTTGAATCGGTCGGTACGTGACCTCAGACTTTTGTATCTTTTTTCCGATGGAAGGAGGTGGAAGAGAGAATGTCCGGGGTGTGTGGGGTCCTTAATTATTCTGGCTGCTTTGCCGAGGCAATGGGAAGTGCAGACAGAGTCAATGGATGGGTGACTGTCTGGCAGGAATCCTGCACCCAGTACTCTAGCTGTGGCTTAACTGGTATTTTGTACATCTCCATCTTAACTTCCCTGCTCTTATACTCGATATCCCGGCTTTCTCGTTGGAATCAAATTCATTCTGGAACAATCCAAATGCAACACCATCCTGACAACACAATACAATAATCACCTTGTGTTCCAAAATCAGAACTGCCAACACAAAACACATCACAGTAAAGTTACTGGCAACCTTTCCACCAGGTAAAATAATCTAGGCTGACTCAGGAATGGGAGGTGCCCCGTGGGTGGAGTGGGAGGCACATGGGAACAGAAGAGAGGAGTAGGAAGAGAGGATGATGTGAGGTAGATTTTAAATTGGCAAGCAGTAACTAGTGAGGTGCCACAGGGCTCGGTGCTGAGACCCCAGTTACTCACAATATATATTAATGATTTGGATCAGCGAACGACATGTAACATCTCCAAGTTTGCACCAGGTTGGGTGGGAGGGCGAACTGTGATTTTATTCAGAGATCTTTCAGCACAATCTGGACAAGTTGGGTGAGTGGGCTAATCAATGGCAGACACAGTATAATTTGGATAAATGTGAGGTTATTCACTTTGGAAGCAAAAACAAGTAGGCAGATTATTACCTGAATGGCTGTAAATTGGAAGAGGGAAGTGTGCAGAGGGACCTGGGTGTCCTGGTGTGCCAGTCACTGAAGGTAAGCATGCAGGAGCAGCAGGCGGTAAAGAAGGCAAATGGTATGCTGGCCTTTATTGCAAAAGGTTTTGAGTATAGGGAGCAGGGATGTGTTGCTACAAATATACAAGGCCTTGGTGAGGCCACACCTAGAGTACTGTGTGCAGTTTTAGTCTCCTTTTCTGAGGAAAGATGTTCTTGCTCTTGAGGCAGTGCAGCGAAGGTTTACCAGCCTGATCCTGGGAATGGCGGGACTGATATTTGAGGAGAGACTGACTAGGTTAGGATTGTTTTTGATGGAATTCAGACAAATGTGAGAGGATCTCATAGAGATTTATAAAATTCTAACAGGGCTGGACCGGGTAGCTACAAAGAGGATGTTCCCGATGGTGGCAGAATCCAGAACCAGGGATCACAGTCTGAGGATTCGGGATAGACCATTTAGGATGGAGGTGGGGAGACATTTCTTCACCCGGTGAGCCTGTGGAATTCATTCCCAAAGGAAGTAGCTGAAACACTGAATGTATTCAAGAAGCGACTGGATATATCACTTGGGGCAAATGGGATCAAAGGTTATGGGTAGAAAGCAGGATTAGGTGATTGAGTTGGATGATCAGCCATGCTAGTGATGAAAGGGAGAGGAGGCTCGGAGGGCAGAATTGCCTCCTCCTGCTCCTATCTTCTATGTCTGTGTAAGCAAGCTGAGAGATGCACAATCAGGAATGCAGACATTGTTAAGCAGCCAATGAAGCCAAAGTCACCATCTGATCTCAATGATACAGCGGGAGCAAATACTGATTACCGGTGAGAGGCAGTGACGAGCTGCTGACAGATTTCCAGATTCAGTTCCGAGAGGAACAGACAGCTTTAATATCAGTCAGCTTGAGGAAGGCTTCAGAAAACTTCTCCCAACACAACTGTGGACATAAAGACCTTGAAGTGACCTTGCGCTGGGGAGAAGTGTGCAGGAACTTAAAGAACTTGATGTTCAATTCCATAATCTGCTGTTTAAATTGAACTCATAAAAATGATTACAGCTTCACTTAACACAGCTGGAAAAGGAACTTAATACAAATGCCTCAGGATTTAGTTGCTAATCCTTCAACGGATTTGGGACTGGAATATATAAAACCAGTGCAAGGATCGCAGCGGTACAGGGGCAGGGGGCTGAATGGTCACTGTCCGTCCAGTTGCTTGTTGTTATTCTCAGTCGCCGTTTGTGGAATGTTGCTGTCTATCAACTGCCAAGGTCGCCCACAAAATAACAGCAAGTGTACATCAGGAGACATTTATTGGCTGCACGCTGGGATAACTGAGTGTTTAAATGGTATAAAATAGGCTGGTATTGTCTGGGATTTAATTTCTTGCCTCTCTATCCCACCCACAATCTACCCAGTTTCATCAACCAGAAAATATCCAGGATTATTAAACAAAACAGTTCCTGAGGTGTGGGTGTCACTGGCAAAGGGCCATCATTTATTGTCTAATCCTCAATGTCCATGAGGGCAGTGAATCCCCGGTAGGCAAGACCAGATAAGGGTGGCAAATCTCCTTCCCTGAAGAACGCTGGTAACAAGAGGGGAATTCCAGATTTTAATCACTTGAATTTAAATTCCTGCCTCGAGGGGAATCCATGCCCCCAGGGCGCTGATCTGGGTGGCCAAGTTTAATAGAAGCTGTATGTATGTGTGTGGGGGTTAGGGTGGGACTGGATGCTCAGCAGGTTAAGTTGGCAGAGTTGTCTACACTTTTGGAATGTGGGAACAACCTTCTAATCTTTGTCTGTAACCTGAGTGTGCAGAAGCTCTCCCTCTCCCCCCCGCCCCCACTTCCTGCCTCTAACCTCCATCACCCCCTCTCCCTCCATGTACCAGGGAGATTAATATTTGAATACATTTGAAATTTTAACCCTGGAAGGAAATCTGCTGTCCTTATCCAGTCTGACCTACGTGACTCCGGATCCACAAATAGGGGTGGCACATTTTCACAGTGGTTAGCACCGCTCTCACACAGCGCCAGGGACCTGGGTTCAATTCCGGCTTTGGCTCACTGTCTGTGTGGAATTTGCACATTCTCCCTGTGTCTGCATGGGTTTCCTCCAGGTGCTCCAGTTTTTTCCACAGTCCAAAGATGTGCCGGTCAGGTTGATTGGCTGTGCTAAATTGATGCCAGTGTCAGGGAGATTAGCAGGGTAAATATGTGGGGTTCTAGCAATTGAGCCTGGCTAGGATTGTGGTTGGTTCAGACTCGATTGACTGAATGGCCTCCTTCTGCACTGTCGGGATTCTATGATTCAATGTGGTTAACACTTAACTGCTGTCTAAAATGGCCAGCAAACAGTTCAGGGGCAGTCAGGAATGGGCAACAAATGCTGGTCTAGATATTGAAGAGTTTCTGGTCCACAGTCTAAAAAGTGTTCCCACGCTCAATAAGAACATAAGAAATGGGAGCAGGAGTAGGCAATGTAGCCCTTTGAGCCTGCACTGCCAACAATCCCACCCAGTCCCTATCCCCCCACTTTACCCGTTAATCCCTCTAACCAATGCATCCCGGGACACTAAGGGACAATTTAGTATGGCCAATCCACCTAACTCGCACACCTTTGGAGTGTGGGAGGAAACCGGAGCACCCGAAGGAAACCCACACAGACACGGGGAGAATGTGCAAACTCCACCCAGACAGTGACCCAAGCCGGGAATTGAACCCAGGCCACTGGAGATGTGAAGCAGCAGTGCTAACCCACTGTGCTACTGTGCCACCCATATATCTCTCATATGACGGACCTGTCATTCCAGGAATCAGCCTGGTAAACCTTTGTGCACTCCCTCTATAGCAAGGACATCCTTCCTCACCAAAACTGCACACAATACTCCAGGTGTGGCCTCACCAACACCCTGTACAATTGCAGCAAAACATCCCGATTCCTGCACTCAAATC
Source organism: Sphyrna mokarran (assembly GCA_024679065.1). Lineage (NCBI taxonomy): Eukaryota > Metazoa > Chordata > Chondrichthyes > Carcharhiniformes > Carcharhinidae > Sphyrna > Sphyrna mokarran. Next base: position 869,260 of record JAGIQG010000036.1, on the reverse strand, counting down.
CTCTTGCTATGAAGGCCTGCCTATCATTTGCCTTCTTTACTGCAAGCTGTACATGCGCACTTGCTTGAAGGACAAGTTCAACTGAGGCACTTTGACCCTCCGTTTGTCACTCTCGAGGTCACATCTGACATTTCTGAAATACAGGACCCCGTTTAAACATTGTAATTGAAACAGATCTCCGCAGACCAGAGTCACACCCCCCTGCTCCGACTGATCAGCGAGCAGAGGAAGCCAGACGTGAATACTGCAGCTGCTTTAGACTTCCATCGATGAGTGAGCTGCTGACATTTCCAAGGCTCCCCGCCTCTCGCAGGGGCGACACAACATTAAAATTCAGCCACACTCCAGCGGAGTTAACAGCAGCTCCCAGGAATTTCCCAGATGGAGTAGCCACACACTGTCGCAATGGGTATGGCTCTTCCGCCTCCAGCAGACCATCCCCTGCACTGAAATGTTTTCCCACTCCTTCTGAAGGCAGCATCATTATTTTCACATCACAGAAGCTTGGCCGCCATCTCCTGGGGGCCGTTTCGAAATGTACAGAGGAGATCCAAATTAGGTTATCACTCATTGGCTTTGTTAACCAATAAAAGGCAGCACTGTCACTTTGCAAAGTCCAGTATTGCTCATTACAGTGAAGAATGAGAAGCCAGGAGAAGGAGTTGTAACAACTATTTCACAATAGTCCGTTTGCTGGGCTCCAATTAAACAACAAAAAAGCTATCAGAAGGGGCACATTCATCAGTTTAGCCTTCATAGTGACGCTGACTGAACGAGTCCGCCCACCGGGGAAAGTTCCAGAGGGAGGCGGTGGACAGCTGCTGGTGTTTTTGGGAAAGTAGGCAAAGGAAGGGAGTGTCAGCAGCACGGTATCATTCACACCGCACACGGCCGAGATCCCCTCTTCAGTTATGTCCAGGGAAGGTGGGATTATTGCTAGAATATTAATCCAGAAACTCAACTAGTGTTCTGATTATTAGTACTCGTATTTCTAACTTAGTCGTGTCCTTTCCCTTTAACTGTAATCTGTCTTCCCCACTGCTTCGATTAAAGGCCAGTTTGACATTTGATCACTCACGGATACGAGCAGGAAGAGGCCATTCGGCCCTTCGAGCCTGCTCTGCCTTTCATTACAATCACGACTGATCATTCAACTCAATAGCCAAATCCTGTTTTCTCCACATAACCTTTGATCCCGTTCACCCCAAAGTGCTATATCCAGCCGCCTCTTGAATACATTCAATGTTTTGGCATCAACTACTTCCTGTGGGAAAGAATTCCACAGGCTCACCACTCTTTGGGTGAAGAAATGTCTTCTCTTCTCTGGTCTACCTCGATTCCTCAGGCTGTGACCCCTGATTCTGGACTCCTCCCACCATCGGGAAGATCCTCCCTGCATCTCCCCTGTCTAATCCTGTTAGAATTTTATCAGTCTCTGTAAGATTCCCCCCTCATTCGTCTGAACTGCAGTGAAAACAATCCTAACCTAGTCCATCTCTCCTCACACATCAGTCCTACCATCATTGGAATTAGCCTGGTAAAGCTCCTAAACAATTTACTCCATATCCTCAGACTGTGAACATCTCATTCTGCCCAGGATAGGCAACAGTTCTTCTGCGTTTGCCACTGACAGGTGCAATATTCCCCATATTGACACGCTACTATGGGAAAATATTGGTACGTTACTTGGGGATTTGATACGTCTGTTCAAAATTCTTGCTGTGGTTTGAGTTAACAGAGGTGAAATGGTATAGTCACCATCTTGAGGATCATTCAACAGAGACAATTGCTCCCCACATCCATTGGCAAGAGAGTTTTATGTAAGACAGCTCAAATCAATAGAAAGAACATCACTCCGCAGTGTCTCACTCCCACAAGCACACAACAACATCAACTATCTACATTCAATTGCGGCTTTGACACAGCAAAAACATCCCAAGTTGTTTTGAAAAACAACATTTGACACTGAGGAAACAGGACAGGTTCCAAAAGCTTCTTGAAAGAAATAGGCTTTATGCAGCATTTTACAGGAAGAGAGGGAGGCAGAGAGAGAGAGACAGAGAGGTTTCAGAGAAAGAGAGATGGAGAGGTTGTGGGGGAGAGAGGGAGACAGAGAAGCTTTAGGGGAGAGATAGAGACAAAGAGGTTTCAGGAAGAGAGACAGGAGTTTTGGGGGGGGGTGAGAGACAGAGGTTTCGAGAAAGGGGGAGGGAGAGAGAGAGAGAGACAGAGGGGTTTCGGGTAGGGTAGGGAGAGGAAGAGAGAGTCAGAGATTTCAGAGGCGAGAGAGAGACAGAGATTTCGAGGGGGACAGAGAGAGAGAGACAGAGATTTCAGAGAGGGGAGAGAGGGAGAGAGAGAGAGAGAGACAGAGATTTCAGGGGAGAGAGAGAGAGACACAGAGGATTTCAGAGAGAGAGAGACACAGAGGGTTTCAGAGAGAGAGAGACACAGAGGGTTTCAAGGGAGAGAGAGAGAGAGACAGAGAGGTTTTAGGTAGACAGACAGAGATTTCAGGTAGAGAGAGATTGAGAGGGTTTGGTTGGAGGGGGAAGCGGATTTGAGAGCTCAGGGTCCAGGCAGCTAAAAGAATTGCTGCCCTCAATGGAGCGATAAAAAAAAATCAGGGATGGGAAAGATACTCAGATTAGGAAAGTCAAATCAATCTCTGGTTTGTGCTCAGCAATACAAAATCAAACCACAGTTCAAAGGATTACAATTCTCCTCGCTGTCCCCTCAGTTATGAGTTCCTAACCGCTATCTCAAGACTCCTCCTGGAAAGTTCATGAGAAAAGAACAAAGAACAGTACAGCACAGGAAACAGGCCCTTCGGCCCTCCAAGCCTGTGCCACTCATTGGTCCAACTAGACCATTCATTTGTATCCGTCCGTTCCCAGTCTGTTCATGTGACTATCCAGGTAAGTCTTAAACGATCCCAGCGTGTCCGCCTCCACCACCTGCTCGGCAGCGCATTCCAGGTCCCCACCACCCTCTGTGTAAAATACATCCCTCTAATATTGGAGTTATACCTCTCCCCTCTCACCTTGAACCTGTGACCCCACACGATCGTCACCTCCGACCTGGGAAAAAACTTCCCACTATCTATGCCCTTCATAATTTTATACACCTCTATTAGGTCTCCCCTCATTCTCCATCTTCCCAGTTTACCCAATCTCTCCCCATAGCTAAGACCCTCCATACCAGGCAACATCCTGGTAAACCTTCTCTATACTCTCTCCAAAGCCTCCACGTCCTTCTGCTGGTGTGGCGATCAGAACTGGACGCAGTGCTCCAAATGTGGCCTAACCAACGTTCTATACAGCTGTAACATCAGACTCCAGCTTTTATACTCTATACCCCGTCTTACAAAGGAAGCATGCCATATGCTTTCTTCACCACCTTCTCCACCTGTGCTGCCACCTTCAAGGATCTGTGGACTTGCACACCCAGCTCCATCCGTGTGTCTACACTCCTGATGGTTCTGCCATTTATTGTACAGCTCCCCCCTACATTATTTCTTCCAAAATGAATCACTTCGCATTTATCTGGATTAAATTCCATCTGCCATTTCTCTGCCCAATTTTCCAGCCTATCTATATCCTCCTGTATTCTCCAACAATGTTCATTGCTATCCGCAAGTCCAGCAAGGTTGGACTCATTGGAACACACACACACAAAGAGAATCCAAAAGATAAAGAGTGAGATATGGTCTAACATATTTGGAACCCACAGACTGGACACAGGTTGTCAGAATAGGAGGGATAATAATTGGAGTTTGCTGCCTTGACACAATTGAAGGCTCACTCAAGAAATTCTCTCTTGATTAAAGAGATGATGAGGCACAGCTTCTGTGAAAAACAGAACTAAAATTAAAAAATATAATCATATGCAAATCCTGAAACTCAATCGGGATCAAACATTTAGGAGGTTAATTAAGCAAGGCATTTATTTGTCTTGAATAAGGTGTACCAGACTATAACCTCCTCCCATGCTAATTAAATGCCATAGATCAAAGTAATTAATCAGAGGAGGAGGAGATTACGATCAGAATAGTCAAGGTCGAGAGAGGAACATTGTGTTCATTGTTTGCATCCTCAGCTTTTCAGCATCTGTTTCCCTGAGATCCTTCTATCTATCTCACCCAAACCAACAGCCTGACACCAGTGAATTCAGCTTTCTCTGATAGACACGCACACAATGGGTAATGTCCTTCACCGCCCACTCCACCAGCCCCAGATCAGAATTCTTTCTTCATACACTCATGGAATCATAGAATTCCTTTCATGCAGAAGGAGGCCATTCAGCCCATCGAGCCTGCATCGACCACAATCCCACCCAGACCCTTTTCCTGTAATCCCACTTATTTACTCTGCTAACTCCTTAACACCAAGGAGCAATTTAGCATGGCCAATCCCCCTAAACTACATACCTTTGAACATAGTACACCTAAGCCACGCATCTTTGGAACGTGGGAGGAAACCGGAGCATCCGGAGGAAACCCACGCAGACACGGGGAGAATGTGAAAACTCCACACGGACAGTGACCCGAGGCCAGAATTGAACCCGCTCCCTGGTGCTGTGAGGTAGTAGCGCTGACCACTGTGCCACCCTGTTCTTCAATCTACTTTCTTCATCCAACTGTGTTCTTTCCTGTCCTCATTGTCACTTGCAACGTCAAACATGTTTGTTCTTCCCAGCACCCTCCCCAGTGCAATCCAAGCTCAAGTATAATCCTTCAGCAACACAACACGGAACTGATGTAAATCCACCTGCCTTAATCCACATCCAAACCAGACTCAATGGGGATGTGTCAGCAAGTCAGTGACTCTCCTCAATGCTCTGTGCTGTCGGAGTTATACTGAGAACTGTCTAAGCTCCATTGCAGAAACTTCAGATTTTCTAACCCATTTCGCCAGAGGTGATTTGACCTATTCTTCTTTAATTTGCAGTGGCACCGTGGTTAGCACTGCCAATTCACGGTGCCAGGGACCCAAGTTCAATTCTGGTCTTGGAGACCATGTGGAGTTTGTAAGTTCTCCCCATGTCTGCATGGGTTACCCATGGTGCTCCAGATTCCTCCCACACTCTGAAAGATGTGCAGGTTAGGTGGTCCAGCCATGTTGAAATTGCCCCTTAGTGCCCAGAGATATGCAGGTTAGGTGGATTGGCCATGCTAAATGTGCAGGGTTATGAGGACGGTAGAAGTGGGGGTAGGCCTGGATAAAATGTTCTTTTGGAGACTCTTTCTGCACTGTAGGAATTCTATGATTCCAAATGAATAATCTATCTAACAGCATGTGTGTGACGGGGAGTAAGCGTGATAAATAATTTCACACACAAAACCAATTCACGGGTCTTGCATTGAATTCATATCATTGACACAGGTCACTTGGCTTCACAGGTCAGTGCGGGAGTTTACATGTACATTCAGCCATCCCCCTCCACTACATCTCACTCCATCACACATCCTTCCACTCCTCCCTGTTTCACCTGGTTAGCCAGCATCCTCTGAAACACATCATGTCCTTCAGCGGTAAAACATATTGCAGCCAGTTCCGGGATCTCCTCTAAGATTAGACTCCTTCGCTTGAAGGATTGATTTATATTCCTTTATGGGAAAAAAATAATTCTTCTGCCGGGCAATATTGTGCTCACAGCCACCTGAGCCGGAAAACTGTGAGGAAAGATTATTGACTGTTGATCGATGCAGAAGACCTTTCTGTTGGCTGCTGTAAGCTGGAAACAGATTTGCAATATCGTTTAAGATTTTTTACTTCAGCTCTCTAGCCCAGTCACAGAGGGAACTGTCTAAATAACTCTTCAGACAATAACACCGGCTTTTGCCCATCACTTACCCCACTCTGCATCACCCAGTACACTCTTTAATCAATCTGACACTCCAAAAACTGGTGGTACTTTTTGCTGATTGGTTTGCCAGACCACTACACTAGATAAGAATAAGACCACAAGAAGTAGGAGCAGGAGTAGACTATACTGTCTCTCTCGTCTGTTCTTCCCTTCAATTGGGTCACTGGCATCAGCATCCATCCCTATTCTATTTTTTAGTATATTCGTGGAATGTGGGATATCGCTGGCTGGGCCAGCATTTGTTGCCCACCCCTAATTGCCCTTGAGGGTCAATGTCATGTAGGCCAGACTGGCTAAGGACATAGAAACATAGAAAAACTACAGCACAAACAGGCCCTTCGGCCCACAAGTTGTGTCGATGATATCTGTACCTACTAGGCTTATCTATAACCCTCAATCCCATTAAGTCCCATGTACTCATCCAGAAGTCTCTTAAAAGCCCCTATCGAATTTGCCTCCACGGCAGCTGATTCCATTCACTCACTGCCTTCTAAGTGAAAAATTTACCCCGGACATCTCCTCTGTACCTATTCCCCAACACCTTAAACCTGTGTCCTCTTGTGACAAGCATTTCAGCCCTGGGAAAAATCCTCTGAGAATCCACTCAAACAATATCTCTTAATACCTTATACACCTCTGTCGGGTCACCCCTCATCCTTTGTCTCTCCAAGGAGAAAAGGCCGAGCTCCCTCAACCTATCCTCATAAGGCATGCTCCCCAATCCAGGCAACATCCTTGTAAATCTCCTGTGCATCCTTTCTGGGAATTCCATATAGGACGGCAGATTTTCTTTCCTAAAGGACGTTGGTGAACCAGGTGGGTTTTTACGATAATTAACAATGGTTTCACGGTCATCAGTAGATTCTTAATTCCAATTTTTATTCAATGCAAATTTCTCCATATGTATTGACAGGATTCGAATCTGGGTCCTCAGAACATTGTCCTGGATCTCTGGTTTATTGGTGTAGTGACAATGCCACTGTGCCCCCTCCAGACTGTAACAACATGGCGTGATATCTTGACTATCTAGAAATCTATCCATCCTAAACATACTGACGAAACTTCGACAGGAAATCTGTTAAACTTTCATGACAACCGAACAGTTTCAAGGTCACTTTTAAACATCACACATTAGTAAAACGCAATACAAAATCTCAAGCTCTCAGGGTGGGATTTGAACGGAATGACGGGCAGCTTGCTTGTTTATCCAGGTTGCTGATCCCAGTTTGGGTAACACCTCCCAGATGCCTGGAGCGGAGGCGGAACTGGGCAGCGTTCCAGCTGTTGCAATGCCAAGCGACAGCTGTGCTGATGTGTGTGGGTGTCAGGCAAGGTCAGGATCGAGCTGTGAGACTCCTACAAATGTCTGCTGTCCGGCCTCAGACCCCTCAGGCCTTTGCAGAGAGAGAATTGCACACGGAACATCACTCCAACGTGAGTCAGCATTTGAGATGAGGGGAGTTCATGGTTGGAGCGCTAGGAAACATCTCCTGATGCTCTGTGGAACGCAGCCCAATTAAAACAACAGCCTGAGAGACAACAGCCAATGTGGAAATATCACTGCGCCGTTTGAGAGAATCAGTTATGAACAATCGATGTGATTGGCTGGTAAAACCCGGACTAATTAATGAGGAATTAGCCTCCAACCGAAATGTCCCATATAGATTTAACATTTATACTGGGGAAGGTAAAACAGTCTCAATCCGCTGTACAGGGATGGAGAAACATTCAACCTGCATTAACACAGATTGAGTTAATATTAGCACATTTCAGAATGAAATCTGTTTAAGTACTGTTCATTTATTAGTCACAAGTAAGGCTTACATTAACACTGCAATGAAATTACTGTGAAAATCCCCTAGTCACCACATCCAGTGCCTGTTTGGGTTACACCGAGGGAGAAGTTAGCACCCTAACCAGCACGTCTTTCAGACTGTGGGAGAAAACCCACACAGACACGGGGAGAATGTGCAAATTCCACACCGACAGTGGCCCAAGCCGGGAATCGAACCCGGGATCCTGGCACTGTGAGGCGTCAGTGCTAACCCACTGCGCTGCCGCACCGCTGCCCCCCCAAGTCCCTCACCACTGCAGAATGTGAACAACAGGAAATTCCGCAGACAGCGATGGGACCAGAATCTCTCCTCCATCACAAAACACGCCGCGGGAGCCGTGGGAAATCCTGCCCGTTTTTTTTTCTCCACAGGCGCTGCTGGCCTGCTAAGGTTTTCCAGCTTTTCTTGTTCTTGATTTCAAATTGCCAGTTTACGCAGGATTTTGCTTTCATGCATAGTCCACAGATGAAAAGGTATCATTTAATCTGATTTAATTTGAGTTGATTTATTATTGTCACATGTATTGGGATATAGTGAAAAGCATTGTTTCTTACACACTACACAGGTGAAGCATACTGTTCATACAGAAGGAAAGGAGAGATTGCAGAATGTAATGTTACAGCTCAGGTATAGAGAATGCACCTTAGAAAGCATTCTCTCTGGTTGTATCACAGCTTGGTATGGGCTCCTGCTCTGCCCAAGACTGCAAGAAACTAACGAGATTGTGAACGTAGTCCAATCCATCACACAAACCAGCCCCCCATTCATTGACTCTGTCTACACTTCCCGCTGCCTCAGAAAAGCAGCCAGCCTAATCAAGGACCCCAGGCATCTTGGACATTCTCTCTTCCACCTTCTTCCATCAGGAGAAAGATACAAAAATCTGAGGTCACGCACCAACTGACTCAAGAACAGCTTCTTCCCTGCTGCTGTCAGGCTTTTGAGTGGACCAACCTCGCATTAAGTTGAGCTTCCTCTACAGCCTCACTGTGACTGTAACTCTACATTCTGCACCCTCTCCTTTCCTTCTCTATGAACGGTATACTTTGTCTGCGTAACGTGCAAGAGACGATACTCTTCACTGTATGTTAATACATGTGACAATAATAAATCAAATCAAATCAGGTCTTAAATCGGATGATTTGCTCCTTTGGTTTATTTTTATGGGATCTTGCTGTGTCACTTACAAATAAACTTTAAATGCTGGTAATCAGCTTTCAAAATTCTCTTCAATCAGGAACAGAATCTGCAGATTGGAGGGTGGAAAATGTTACCCTGTTATTTAAGAAAGAAGAGAATTACAGACCTGTTAGCCTGGCATCAGTAGTGGGGAATATTTTATTCTAATTCTGTTGTGGTAACGCTGCCCCATCAACAGGGTGGTCCTGAGGACCACATAATCGGGCCAGGCCCTATAGAAAGCCAACGTGGGAAAGTGTGCCAATCGGATGCGAGTGCGCACGTTCGGAGCTGGGGAGCAGAGAGAGTAGTCGACATTTCCATTTTGTCTGCCTATTGCTTGTCCTTGCAGATTTTTATCATTAGTAATAAACTCTTCTTAACTCGAAGTCACAACGAGTTGATCTCAAGTGATTACATCTGTTCTAAAGGATGTGATAACAAAAACTGAGAAAATAATGATAGGATTGGACAGAGTCGACATGGATTTGTGAATGGGAAATCATTTTTGACAAACCAGTTGGGGTTGTTTGAGGATGTGGCTGCCAGAATAGATAAGGGGGAACCAGTGGATGTGGTGTATTTGGGTTCTCAGGAGGTTTTAGGAAAAAAACATCGAAAACTACTGCACAAACAGGCCCTTCGGCCCACAAGTTTTGGTAACGTCCCACACTAGAGACAAAATTAGAGCAGATGGGATTCGGGGAAATATACTAGCGAGGGTTGGGGATTGGTTAATGGAAGAAAAAATTCAGGGATTGGGAATAAACGGGTTATTCTTAGGTTGTGATTAATGGGAGACCTCAAAGTTAAGTGCTTGGGAATCAATCACAATCAGTGTCAATGATTTGGATATGGGGACCAAATGTAACCTTTCCTGGAAATAGAGGTTTCTAGAACCAGGGGGCACAGTCTCAGGATGCAAGGTAGGTCACTGAGAGCATAATGAGGGGGAATCTCTTCTGTTACAGGATTTTTGGTGTTGTTGTTTGTGTTTGGTTTTTGTTTTGTTTTGGAATTATTGAAATTTTCTACGCCAGAGCAGTGTGTAAACTCAATCACTGACTATGTTCAAGGCTGAGATTGATGGGTTTGAAAATATTAAAGATATGAAAGAATATAGGTGTAGTGCAGGGAAAAATGGCATTCAGTTGAAGATCAGCCATAACTTCATTGACTGGTGGAGCAGCCTGGAAAGGGCCAAATGGTTTATTCTTGCTCCTATTTCCTACAGTCCAATTCCCATTAAAGGAAGTGTTAGTCATTATCCGAGCGGAAGTTGGTCGATTTCAGAGTGCGAGAGGGAAAGGAAGGAGTCTCACATGAGTGAGTCAAAGAATATTCCTCAGTGAAAACAGCCAAGTCATGTCCTCCTGACCCTCAAAATCAAAGACTGTCTAACACCTTGTGAGGATGGTTATCCAGGATTGGAATGGGATCTTGATCAATTGGGCCAGTGGGCCAATGAATGGCAGATGGAGTTTAATTTAAATAAATGAGAGATGATGGATTTTAGTAGATTGAACCAAGGCAGGACTTACTCAGTTAATGGTAGGGGACTGGGGAAAGTTACAGAACAAAGAGATCTAGGGATACAGGTTCATAGCTCCGTGAAAATGGAGTCACAGGTGGACAGAGTGGTGAAGAAGGCATTCGGCATGCTTGGTTTCATTGGTCAGAGCATTGAATACAGGAGTTGGGACGTCTTGTTGAAGTTGTACAAGACATTGGTAAGGCCACACTTGGATTACTGTGTACAATTCTGGTCACTCTATTATAGAAAGAATATTATTAAACTAGAAAGAGTGCAGAAAAAATTCAGTAGGATGTCACTGGGATTTGATGGTTTGAGTTATAAACATAGGCTGGATAGACTGGGATTTTTATACCTGGAGCATAGGAGATTGAGAGGTGATCTTACAGAGGTCTATAAAATAATGAGGGGCACAGATCAGCTAGAAAGTCAATATCTTTTCCCAAAAGTAGGGAGTCTCAAACTAGAGGGCATAAGCTTAAGATGAGAGGGGAGAGATACAAAAGTGTCCAGAGGGGCAATTTTTTCACATAGAGGATGGTGAGTGTCTGGAATGAGCTGCCAGAGGCAGTAGTAGAGGTGGGTAAATGCTTTTAAGAAGCATTTAGAGAGTTACATGGATAAGATGGTTATAGAGGGATATGGGCCAAATGTAGGCAATTGGGACAAGGTTAGGGATAAAAACTGGCCAGCGTGGATAAGTTGGGCTGAAGGACCTATTTCCATGCTGTAAATCTCTACGATTCTATGACGTGGTACAAATAGGTGCAGTTCCTGCAATCGAGACAGCTATAGTCAAAAGCTTCAACTGATCTACAATCAACTTGGGATCTTAAGGAACATGTTTAGTGTTTGTGTTGCTTTGTTGCATTAAAAAGTCTTGGACATCACTGGGGCAATGGAAGAATCTATGCCAAATACATGAATAGGATGGGAATAGAGGGATATGGTCCCTAGAAAGATAGGGGGTTTTAGTTAAGTTGGGCAGCATGGTCAGTGCAGACTTGGAGGGCTGAGGGGCCTGTTTATGTGCTGTAATTTTCTTTAGTCTTTGTTCTTTGAATGGTAGAGCAGGATCGAAGGACTGCATGGCCTCCTCCTTGTAGTTTCTATATTTCTATTTTTGTGGGATCCCTCTACATGAGAACAGAGTGGTGCAGACACACACTGGACAGCAGTTACTGCGTACCATTGAATGTGAAGCTGTTTGGGGTGTTCATAGAGATGTGATGAGGCTTCACAGAGAGAATTCTCACTCAAAAAACAGACAGTTGCATCCAATAACTTTCTATAATAGGGTGACCAGAATTGTACACAGTATTCCAAGTGTGACCTTACCAATGTCTTTTACAACTTCAGTGAGACATTCCAACTCCTGTATTCAATGTTCTGACCAATGAAACCAAGCATGCCGAATGCCTTCTTCACCACTCTGTCCACCTGAGACTCCACTTTCAAGGAGCTATGAACCTGTACCCCTAGATCTCTTTGTTCTGTAACTCTCTCCAATGTCCTACCATTAACTGATTAAGTCCTCATCTCTATCCACAATTCCAACAACCACTGTGTCATCCACAAGTTTATGAATCAAACCAGTTGCATGATCCCTCAGATCATTTATATATATTACAAACAGCAAAGATCCCAGCACTGATCCCTGAGGAACACCACTTGTCACAGCCCTCCATTCAGAAACACACCCTTCCACTGCTACCCTTTGTCTTCTTTGACCGAGCCAGTTTTGTATCTACCTTGTCAGCTCACCTCTGATCCTATGTGACTTCCTGCTCTGCACTATTCTGCCATGAGGGACCTTGTCAAAGGCCTTACTGAAGTCCATGTAGACAACATCCACTGCCCTACCCTCATCAATCATCATCATCACTTCCTCAAAAAACTTGATCAAATTAGTGAGACACGACCTCCCCTTCACATAACCATGCTGCCTTTCACTAATACATCCACTTATTTCCAAGTGGGAGTAAATCCTGTTTCGAAGAATCCTTTCCAAAAGTTTCTCTACCACTGATGTAAGGCTCACAACCTGTAATTATTCTTGCTACCTTTTTTAAACAAAGGAAAATCATTGGCTATTCTCCAATTTTCTGAGACCTCCCCTGTAGCCAGTGAGGATACGAAGATTTCTCTCAAGGCCCCAGCAATTTCCTCCCTTGCCTCTCTCGGTAGTCTGGAATATATCCTATCAGGCCCTGGGGAGTTGGCTCCCTTAATGTTTCTCAAGAAGCCCAAAAACTCCTCCTTTTTTGATCTCAATATAACTCAAACTATCTACATATCCTTTCCCAGCCTCATCATCCACCCAGTTTTTCTCTTGAATGATTCATTTTGATCATGGCTGATCACCAAATTCACTATCCTGATCCCACTCCCCCCCCCATATCCCTTGATCCTTTGCAATGGAGAACTCTAACCACTGCTGAAGGTTCACCCCCCTGCACGCTAACCCCCCACTCCCCCTCCCTACCCCCTCCTGAAGTTTATGGGCCAAAAGAGAAGTGAGATAAATGGATTTTTATTGGAAAGCGGTATCACAGATGTGGAGAAAATGTGGGAAAATGGAATTGGAGAACAGGTGAGTCATAGTCAATTGAGCAGAGTAAGGGGCTGAATGGCCTCCTGTTCTTGTGGGTTCCACCCAATGCTAAACAATTACATTACCAAACCCATGTTTAATACAGCGAAAAACACAGTTAATTCAACAGGGAAAAGCAGTAAATGTAACAGAGAATAATATCGAACACAACGGATCGTAGGATCAAAGATTTATATAATTGAAAAGCAGATAATATAACAGCTAGCATGAGTTAATGAGGCAAGAACACCACTTTAGATTGAGTAATACTAGTTAATAGCATTTAAACAAATCAGCTAATATTGGGAAGTACCGGTTTATGATGTATATAATATGTAGTAACATTGCCCCAGTAATTCCTGGAAAAGCTTTTGGATTACACAGAATCCCCACTGTGCAGAAAGAGGCCATTCAGCCCATTGAACCCACACCAACAACAATCCCAACCGGATTCTAGCCTCATAACCCCCACATATTTATCCTAATCCCCCTGACACTAAGGGGCAATTTAGCACAGCCAATCTACCTAACCGGCATGTCTTTCGGACTGTGGGAGGAAATCCACGCAGGCATGGGGAGAATGTGACAGTGATCCAAGGCTGGAATCGAACGCGGGTCCCTGGCACTGTGAGGCAGCAGAACAAAACAACAACAAACAACATTTATGCAGCAACTCGAATGTAGCAAAATGAGAGTTTCTTGGACAACAAGACAGTGTATTGATTTAATTAATTATACTGAATCTGTATTAAACTGATCTGGAGGTCATTAACAAGTCCAAGTGAATGTCAACCCAATATCTGAAGTAGAAAAGACTGAAGCAAAACCTTGATTGTGTGAAGTTTATTGCCTGTGAAGCTACAAGTTGGAATTGTTCATTATTCTTTCATGGGAGGTGGTCACTGTTAGCAAGGCTGGTATTTATTGCTTATCAACTGAGTGCCTTGCTAGGCTGTTTGAAGGGCAGTTAAGAGTCAACCACAATCTACAAGGCACAAGTCAGGAGTGTGATGGAATACTCACTCCCCACTTGCCTGGATGGTCACAGCTTCAACAACACTCAAGAAGCTCAACACCATCCAGCACAAAATAACACTGCTTAATTGACAACCCATCCACAAACATTCACTCCTTCCACCACCGATGCACTCACTGTGTACATTCCACAAGATGCACTGCATCTCTCATCAAGAATCCTCAAACAGCAGCTTCCAAACCCACAACCACTAAGGTACAAGAACAGCAGATAAACCACCACTTGCAAGTTCCCCTTCAAACTACTCACCATCCTGACTTGGAAATATATTGGCTCTTCTTTCACAGTCGCTGGGTCAAAATCCTGGAATTCCCTCTCTAATAGCACTGTGGATATACCTACACCACATGGACTGCAGCAGTTAAAGAAGGCAACTCACCACCATCTTCTTAAAGGCAGGTCAGGATGGGCAATAAATGCTGGCCTAGCTAGTGAAGCCCACATCATTTGAATGAAAAAATATTGCGATGAATCTGGAGTCACATTTAGACCAGGCAGGGTAAGGATGGCAGAATTCCTTCCTACAGGACCTTAAGTGAACCAGATGGGTTTGTAGAACAATTGATGGTAGTTTCATGTCCCCATCACTGAATAAAAATTCGACCAGCTGCCTTGGTGGGATTTGGAGCCATGCCCCACAGCATTAGCCTCAATTCCTGATTAGTAGTCCAGAATATTCCCATTGCATCATCATTGCGCTGCTCCAGGTACAGATTTCTGTTTGGTACACAATTACGGTCAGATATTCAATAGGTAGAAAGATGAGAAAATGAGCAACATGAGAAAGAAGCTTCAGGGAAAGGCTAAAACAACAAACTCTCAGAGGCAGGAAAATATCAGAACACAAGGCAGTCATTCAACAAATCATATCTCACGCTGTCTCTGCATCAGAACTTCCCACGCACCCCCAGATTGATGACTTTCAATAATACAAGTTATTGCTTCAGAAAGAATTCATTTTACAAAAAAAAGGATAATTTTACTCATTTAACTCTCGGGGGAGAACTACACTCTACTTCTTAGAATCAACCCTGCAATTCACCTCAAACATGTCAATCTGATTGAGAGGTAAGGATTGGTAGGTTTACTCAGTACAATAATTCACCAGAAAGGAAGAGGATATTTGGAAAGATGCAATTGTAATACGCGGTAATCAGGTAAAACTACAAGTTACTATGTCACAATCAAAGATGCTCTGAATTGCAACAGCACAACCAGAAAGAACCACTAACTCCATATGTTCCCCCAGCAGAAACAGAGATAATCCATCAATTAAACCAGCCTCCCATCCATTGACTCTGTCTACACTTCTCACTGCCTCAGCAAAGCAGCCAGCATCATCAAGACCCCACACACCCCGGACATTCTCTCTTCCACCTTCTTCCATCGGGAAAAAGATACAAAAGTTTGAGGCACGTACCAACCAACTCAAGAACAGCTTTTTCCTTGCTGCTGTC
Source organism: Sphyrna mokarran (assembly GCA_024679065.1). NCBI lineage: Eukaryota > Metazoa > Chordata > Chondrichthyes > Carcharhiniformes > Carcharhinidae > Sphyrna > Sphyrna mokarran. Next base: position 853,758 of record JAGIQG010000036.1, on the reverse strand, counting down.
AGACTTTTGAATGGACTTACCTTGCATTAAGTTGATTTTTCTCTACACCCTAGCTATGACTATAACACTACATCCTGCACTCTCTTCTTTCCTTCTCTATGAATGGTATGCTTCATCTGTATAGTGCACAAGAAACAATACTTTCCACTCTATGTTAATACATGTGACAATAATAAATCAAATAGAACAAAGGAGAAACATCTCCACATTATTCTTGGAAATGTCCCAGGGCAAAATCTTGGTGCAGGAACCCAAGCCCATGTTAGAGACATTTTACAGTGAAAGTGATCCCAATTCTGCACATTCAAACTAAGAGTTCGAACTGTGAAACAAAAATGGAAAATACTGGACATACTTTACAGAGATGCTGTCAGACATGCTGAGAGAGGAACAAGAGATGCTGCCACATCTGTTCAGCATTTCTTGTTTTTAGCTCAGATTTTCAGCTTCTGCAGGATTTGTTTTTATTCATTGGTAGGACACGGGTGTCGCTGGCTGGATTAGTATTTATTGCCATCCCTAGTTGTCCTTGGAGGGCAGTTGAGAGTCAACCACATTGCTGTTTTTCTCATCCCCATTCTCCCGCCTTTTCCCCATTACCCCTGATTCCTTTATTAATCAAGAATCTATCTATTTCTGTCTTAAAGGTACTCAGTGACCTGGCCTCCATAACCTTCAGCAGTAAAAACTCCCACACATTCCCCACTCTCTGGCTGAAGAAATTCCTCCCCATCTCTGTTTTAAAGGATCGTCCCTTTAGCCTGAGGTTGTGCCCTCTGGTTCTAGTTTTTCCTACTAGTGGAAACATCCTCTCCACATCCACTCTATCCAGGCCTTGCAGTATCCTGTAAATTTCAATAAGATACTGCCCCATCCTTCCAAACTCCAACGAGTATAGACCCAGAGTTCTCAACATTCCTCATATAACAAACTCTTCATTCCAGGGATCATTCTTGTGAACCTCCTCTGGATCCTTTCCAAGGCCGGCACATCCTTTCTTAGATACGGGGCCCAAAACTGCTCACAATATTCCAAATGGGGTCTGACCACAGCCTTATCCAGCCTCAGAAGTCCATCCCTGCTCTTGTATTCTAGCCCTCTTGACATGAATGTTAACATTGCATTTACCTTCCCAACTGCCGACTGAACCTGCATATTAATCTTAAGAGAAACTTGAACAATGACTCCCAAATCCCTTTGTGTTTCTGATTTCCTAAGCATTTTCCCTTTTAAAAAATAGTCTACGCCTCCATTTCTCCTTCCAAAGTGCATAACCTCGCACTCTTCCGCACTGTATTCCATCTGCTACTTCTTTGTTCACTCTCCTAACTTGTTCCAAATCCTTCTGCAGCCCCCCCCCCACTTCCTCAATACTCCCTGCCCCTCTACGTATCTTTGTATCATCTGCAAACTTAGCAACAGTGCCTTTAGTTCCTTCCTCCAAATCGTTAATGTACATTGTGAAAAGTTGTGGTCGCAGCACTGACCCCTGAGGCACACCACTAGTCACCGGCTGCCATCCTGAAAAAGACCCCTTTACCCTCACTCTCTGATTCTGAGGTTGTGTCTGCTTTAGGGTGCTGGTAATTGGTGGGTTTTGTTTTGAGTGAGAGTCACATTGCTGGCCATGGGTTTTAGGCAGTGTTCTCTGGGCATCCAAGCTTGGCTGACCCCCAAACTCAGCTGGCCACACATGGCCCACGAGAAATGGGACCACGCAACGTTAATATTTAAAAAGGTGATGATGAGAGGGCTGGAGTGGGATATCTAATCCCTGAAAGGCTGAGAAGACAGCTCTGCCGATTAGCTGGCACTGCCAAGAGGAGCGAATGCAAAGCCAATCAGCCAGCGTGAAAATAAAAGCAATGCGAAGGATTTATTCACAACAGGCGCAGAATGTACGATTTGATTCATTTGTTTTATTATTCAACAGCCAATCAAAATCCGTGTATTTCACAGTGCCTATTATTAAAAATCTTTTCCTTCAGTGAACTTGTACATCTCCACCCCTGCTCCCCCCTTCCCCGCCCCACTCCTTGCCAATAGGTTTAGTTAATAAATTTGGGGAATTGTAATTTAATTTTATAGGAATTTCTGGTAGACTATTTGTGATTGTCTATAGATTTGTCAACAGGAAGCACGCACATTTGTTAAAAAATAGTGGCAATAATGAGTGAATAATATATCACAATCGTGTTTAATTTCCTCCTCTTCCAGTTTGTAATCCCTCAGTTCATTATCATTGATGGCATCAGTCACCTGATTGGACAAAACCGCGCCAGATAAAGAAATACATAGAATCGCTACAGTGCAGAAGGAGGCCATTCGGCCCATTGAGACTACACCGACAACAATCCCACCCCAAACCCTATCCCCACAAAATTAACCCACTAATCCCACTAACCTACACATTCCCTGTCCTAAGGGACAATTTAGCATGACCAATCAACCTAACCCGCACGTCCTTGGATGCTGGAAGGAAACTGGACTACCCGGAGGAAACCCATGCAGACACGGGGAGAATGTGCAAACTCCATACAGGCAGTGACCCAAGCCGAAAATTGAACCCCGGTCCCTGGAGCTGTGAGGCAGCAGTGCTAACCACTGTGCCACCGTGCCACACAAGTATGTGTGAATTCAATAATTTTCAATCAAATGTGACGATACTGTGCCTTTAAGGAATGTATTTGATTCTGGTGCAGTGATCAACCTGTTCTATTTTCTGTTCTCTGGAAACCTTCCACACTCCTGATGAAGGAACACCGTTTCTGAAAGCTTGTGGGTTTACTGTCAAATAAACTGGTTGGACTTAAACCTGGTGTTGTGAGACTTCTTACTGTGATCTGGTTGCCGAGGGGAAATGTTGAACTCTATCTGAAAGTCAGGTGTGAGTTTTAACACCTGAACAGTTTGCTGTCCACAAACTGATGGGTGGTCAAACTGAAAGCAGGCTGTGCCAGGCAAGACAGAAGAATCGTTTTTGGGTAAATCATTAATAGGAATACTGGTGAAATTTGAACAATTGTTCAAAGGAATTAATTTGTTGTAGAGTTTGTTTTAAAGAATTTATTTTTATGGGACATGGGTGTCGCTAGCTGGCCAGTATTTATTGCCCATCCCTAACTGCCCCCCCCCCATTCCTGAGGGCAATTAAGAGTTAAGCACATTGCTGGGGCTCTGGAGTCACGCGTAGGCCAGACCAGGTAAGGACAGCAGATTTCCTTCTCAAAGGGACATTAGTGAACCAGGTAGGTTTTTCTGATAATCAACAATGGTTTTATGGTCATCAGTAGATTCTTAATTTCAGATTTGTATTGAATTCAAATTTCACCATCTGCCATGGAGGGATTCGAACCCAAGTCCTCAGATCTTGCTCTGGGTCTCTGGATTACTAATCCAGTGACAATACCACAACACTAGCTCCTCTAAACAATCAAGAAATCACCAATGGATGCCTTAATGCTGGACGAATATTCAATTCAACTCAAAAGATTGGGTTGAGGAGGAATTTGTTTATGAGGACATTGGAAGATTCACCAGCTGGGGTGGCACCCCCTAAGAAGTGTAGATTAGATGGATTAGTGATGATAAATGTGGGAGGTTGGGGAATGGACCTGGGTGAAATACTCTGCATTAGGGTTAGGGTAGAGAATCAGTGCAGACTCAATGGGCCGAGTGGCCTCCTTCTGCACTTTCAGAATTCCATAAAATCCGCAGTGTCACTCTTTCCATAACAGAGCTTGAGGGATTGACAGTTTCCTATTCTCTTCCATTCACATGCAGAAAGATCCTTTAAACTTTAATCTCCTAAATCCCCCACTGGAGGAAGCATTCTGTGCAAAACTGAGATATTAAATGCTGCTGGCATTGTCCTTTTCTATAGCGATTTTCTAATTACCCAGTGTATCAAGGCACAGCCAACAGCCCAGGTAATGAAAGTCTGTTCAGGAAGCAGAATAAATAATACTAATTTAAAATACCTCATTCCGCAGTTGGTAATGATTATTTGCAATGTGATAAAGCAGCAGGGCGTACATCCTACATGTTGGCAGAAGGTGAGTTGAGTAGATACAGGTACAGCAACAGGTTCTAGCACTATTGCAATGGAGCCGCTGCCAATTCCTTGCTGGGTAGATCTCACTCTGTATTACTGGGCAATCAAGGACAAATGTTTGGGCCACAGTGATGTGTCTGAGAGTGTTTGGTACACCGCACCTCACTCCGTATTGGTTGAGTTTATCATGGCCAGTAAAGCACTGTGGGCTTTTAGCTTCACTGCACACGTTTCGCAAATGCTGCATAACATGTTGTTCCACTCAGTCTATTTGGTGTGAAAATGGATATTTATAGCCCACACTGTTCACGGGGAGGCAGCGGTGTAGTGTATTGTCACTGCAGTATTGGTCCAGAGAGAAAGATTTGGAAATATGGGTGGCACAGTGGTGAGCACGACTGCCTCACAGCGCCATGGACCCAGCTTCAATTCCGGTCTCGGGATGACTGTATGGAATTTGCATGTTCTCCCAGTGTCTGTGTGGGTTTCCTCGATGTGCTCCAATTTCCTCCCACAGTCCAAAACAAGTGCTGGTTAGGATGCATTGGCCGTGATAAATTCTTCCTCAGTGTACCCGAACAGGCACTGGAGTGTGGCAACTAGGGGGTTTTGATGTAACTTTGTTGCCATGTTAATGTAACCTACTTGTGACACTAATCAATAAACAGCCCTCCACACATTTCAATCAGAGCACTGACTCAGGAAACAAGCCCAGACTTTTTAAATTTGTTTACAGGGTGTGGGTGCCACTGGCTAGGTCAGCATTTATCACCCAACCCTAATTGCCCTCTGTGAAGGCAGTGGTGAGCTGCTTAAAGTCAAATTTATTTACTAGTGGCAAGTAAGGCTCACATTCACACTGCAATGAAGTTGCTGTGAAATTCCCCTAAGTCGCCACACTCCAGTACCTGTGTGGGTCAACACATCCCCAACAAGCACATCTCTCAGAACATGGAAACTGGAGCACCCATATGGGGAGAACCATAAAACCATTGTTGATTATCAGAAAAACCTACCTGGTTCACTAATGTCCCTTCGAGAAGGAAATCTGCTGTCCTTACCTGGTCTGGCCTATGTGTGACTCCAGAGCCCCAGCAATGTGCTTAACTCTTAATTGCCCTCAGGAATGGGGGGGGCGGGGGGCAGTTAGGGATCTGCACAGAGAGTGACCCAAGTCAGAAATCGAACCTGGCTCCCTGGCGCTGTGAGGCAGCAGTGCTAACCAGTGCTTTCTTGAGTAGCTGTAGCTGTAGGGGAGGGAGTTCCAGGATTTTGACCCAGCGACAGTGATTTTATTTCTAAGTCGGAATGGTGGGTGAGTCGGACGGGAACTTGCAGGTTCCTGGATTCTTGCCCAGGTGAAGCATTAGCTGGAGAATCATGAGGAAATTGGATTCATTCAGTGTTGAGCTGCTGGACTTTGATGGAGAAAGCACATCATTAGAAACACATTTCAGTGAATCTTCAACAGCATATCCATTGTGCTCTGACCTCTGACCTTGCGTACTCGCTAACCTCCCAAATTCTAAAACATATCACGCTGCTGACAGCTGGTACTCTGCACTCACACTCACAGAGACACAGAAAGATCAACTGTTACATGGGGGATTGCTGCTTTATGGTGACTGATGGTGTTCAGACCATTCTCATTCCTGAAATCAGTTATATATCATTGTGTATGTAAGTGTTGACCCAGCCATGTTTTTAAGAACATCGCATCAATCACCTAAATCATATGTAAATAAAATGTGAATAGGCTTCAAGATATTTACAACTGGGTGGCACGGTAGCACAGTGGGTTAGCACTGCTGCTTCACAGCTCCAGGGACCTGAGTTCAATTCCTGGCTTGGGTCACTGTCTGTGTGGAGTTTTCACATTCTCCTCGTGTCTGCGTGGTTTTCCTCCAGGTGCTCTGGTTTCCTCCCACAGTTGGAAGATGTGCGGGTTAGGTTGATTGGCCATGCTAAGAAATTGCCCTTTAGTGTCCAGGGATGTGTAGGTTAGAGGGATTAGTGGGTATAACATGTAGGGATATGGGAGGAGTGGGGGGTAGGGCCTGGTTGGGATTGTGTTCGGTGCAGACTCAATGGGCTGAAGGGCCTCTTTCTGCAGTGTATGGCTCTATAATTTCTATGATTTACAAAAGCTAACGTTTTCATTCGAAAGTGTATACCCATCTGTCCAAGTACACAGCCCTCAATGCTATTCGTATCCCTGCCTCGGTCTGCAGGCCACCCCATTTCTCCACACTGATCCCACTGCCTTAGTTTGCAGGCCATCCTGCTTTGGTACGTAGGCCACCACCCCCACCCTCCCCCCTCCGCCATCCCCCGCTCCCCCACCCTCCCCCCCTCGCCATCCCCCACACCACCCCAACCCACCTCCTCAACACCCCCCCACAACCTCCCCCCCCCACCACCCTCCCTCACCCCATGCTACCTCAATATGCACACCATCCCATCCCCACCCTGCCTCAGTACGCAGGCACCACCCCCTTCTCAGTGCACAGAATCACAGAATCCCTACATTGCAGGATGAGGCTATTTAGCCCATTGAGTCTGCACCGACCACAATCCCATCCAGGTCTTATTCCTGTAATCCCATATATTTGCCCTGCTAATCCCCCTAACACTCAGGGGCAATTTAGCACGGCCAATTCACTTAACGTGCACACCTCTGGACTGTGGGAGGAAACCCACACAGACACGATGAGAATGTGGAAACTCCACACAGACAGTGACCCCAAGCCAGGAATCAAACCCAGGTCCCTGGGATAAATGTTTCACATTTGAGAAGCTCTTCATGAAGCTCATTGCATCAACCAATCACAGATAGCATTGCAGATTTCCCATGAATGTATATTATTTCTCAGCCGGACAGCCTTTCCAAACTCAGAATGGCGTGAAAAGCTTGGATGTGAATTCCAGCGCTGGTGTCCAAGAAACTACTAGTTTGAGGTCAACTACCTGAGAATGGTATTTCTTAATTTTGTTCCCAGCATGTGATGGCTAATTGGTACCTCTTGGGTGAATTTAATGTTCATTTGGTGAATAATTCGAGGCAGCAAATTGAACATTTTACAGCTCCAGGACACACCAATGATCAAACACTTCCACAGCTCGGAATATACACTGTCCCCACATCAAACACTCCCAGGACAGGTACAGCACGGGGTTAGATACAGAGTAAAGCTCCCTCTACACTGTCCCCACATCAAACACTCCCAGGACAGGTACAGCACGGGGTTAGATACAGAGTAAAGCTCCCTCTACACTGTCCCCATCAAACACTCCCAGGACAGGTACAGCACGGGGTTAGATACAGAGTAAAGCTCCCTCTACACTGTCCCCCATCAAACACTCCCAGGACAGGTACAGCACAGGGTTAGATACAGAGTAAAGCTCCCTCTACACTGTCCCCCATCAAACACTCCCAGGACAGGTACAGCACAGGGTTAGATACAGAGTAAAGCTCCCTCTACACTGTCCCCACATCAAACACTCCCAGGACAGGTACAGCACAGGGTTAGGTACAGAGTAAAGCTCCCTCTACACTGTCCCCCCATCAAACACTCCCAGGACAGGTACAGCACGGGGTTAGATACAGAGTAGAATGTGCCTTGGTTCCGATGTGAATGGAAGTGCCCTTCTTGACATTGTTCCATTTACTGCACAAAGAAATTGATATTCCAGAATCCCGTAAGTTGGAGCTCCAGGAGTTTGTTTAGTGCAGTGATTGTTCTGGCAGTTAGTATCTGGACAGGCGTGTTTGGACAAACTCATTTCACATAAAACTTTGTTGGGCGGAATGAGTCATTATTATCTTCATGGGTTTTCTCTGTGCGTTCCGAAGTTGGAAACCAATTCTGAAAATGGGTTTAATCAGTCCAAATAGCAAGGGTTTCCATGACAATCAGATAATGTTTTGTCAGTAATATTGCACGGAGAGATTTCAGTTTGATGGGATTCTTGATTTTAACACAAGCAGACTGGTCCATAACTCACTGCAGCACTAAAACAACAATAGCTTCATAAATATACAATCGATTTACGTCAGAATATTTCTAAAAGGCAGATGCAAACACTTGGAGGAAATCTTTTGTCTGCACATCCAATTTATCATTTGTATTGTAATTAACACTGGAAATAAACTGGAGAACTGATTAAATGTCCAGCTTATCCACAGATGTGATTCTGTTTTGAATATCTTGCTTTCAGTTATGGTATTAAGTGCGAGCACATGGATCAGGAATTAATATTTGAACATTATGCTTGGGTCAGGGATTAAATATAATAAAGGTTAATAGGGATGCTTTTTGTTCTGTTTGAAATTCTACAGTTGGACTGTGATAATTTGTGAATTGGATTCTGCTTTACCGACAGTTATCTGGTTAATACGGAGCAATGTGATTTTTCTTTTAAGAAAGGAACTGAGGGTAGATATTGCTGAAGCTTTGCCTCTGAGAAGTCTCGGTGTCTGTGAGCAGAATGTTAATTTTTGACGACACTGCCAATGATTTCTGGATGGTTTGAGTGCTGTTTGGAAGGCACAATCTGCAGAATTTCTCTTGCGTGTGTGCAGCAAGAGGGGGCATTGCCACCTCAACTCCGAAGCTCGGTTAGTGCAGTTATTTCCAATCAGACAGCAGGACCCAATCTCCATCACACAGCCGAATCATTAGAATCACTGCAGTGCAGAGAGAGGCCATTTGCCCCATCGAGCCTGCACCAACAACAATCCCACCCAGACCCTATCCCCGTAACCCTACTAATCCCGGTGACGGTAAGGGACGAAATAACGTAGTCCACTCCTCAAACCTGCACATCTTTGGACACTAAGGGGCAATTTAGCACGGCCAATCCTCTTAGCCTGCACACCTTTGGACAATAAAGGACAAATTAGCATGGCCAATCCACTTAACCTATGCATTTTTGGACACTAAGGGGGGCAATTTAGCATGGCCAATCCACCTTTCCCGCACATCTTTGGGTTGTGAGAGGAAGCTGGAGCAGCCGGAGGAAACCCGCGCAGACACAAGGAGAATGTGCAGACTCCACACAGACAGTGACGCGGGGCTGGAATTGAACCCGCGTCCCTGGCGCTGAGGCAGCAGTGCCAATCACTATGCCATCATGCAACCCCAAGTCAAGTACCAGGGACCCCAACATCCCAACAATCCCACAGATGGGCAAATCTCCGGCTATGGGGCAGGTGCTGGAAAATGGGATTAGTGGCAATTATTGTCATCGTGGACTCAATGGGCCAAAGAGTCTGTTCTGTGCGTCTCTATGACTCACTGATCCTGTGATCAGGGAAAATTCCTCTGTAGTACACAGTAAAATATCACCCTCTATGTCTGAGGTGGAGAATACAGCATGTACTCTGTCCTAATTGTGGTTGTTGAATAATAATATAGCAATTTATATTATAATTTTTCCATCCGTACTCTGAGCTATCATTCTTACGAAAGCTAATCACTTAATCTCCTCTCCAGCTGTTCCAGTCCAGCTAGGGTGAATGTTACACCATTTATAAGTACTCTATAATGGTCTGATTATTGTGACTGCTTATTTTTTGCTGCAATTATTTTCTGCGCTTTAGTACTTAATATCCAGTCCTCTAACATATAAATGGAGCGGAAACTGATGAGGCGTCTGTAATACAGAGAGCCTTAAGAGACCAGTTGCATGAAAAATTAGATGGAACATAATCCCATTACTCTTGGTGAATTACCCAGCTGGGCAAAGTGTCAAGGAAAGCTCAACTCACTGCCCCCCCCAAAAAATGGGCACTGGGAACAAGCTGCCCAATTAATTTACACCCATTTACTGGCATACAGACAACATGCTGTTATACTTGTTAAAAGGGTTTTTAGCAACCGGACAGTGCTAATGGTACTGTAGATGGAATATCCATTCTCCCCATGTCTGCGTGGGTTTCCTCCGAGTGCTGTACTTTCCTCCCACAGTCCGAAAACACGCAGACTAGGCGGATTGACCCTTAGTGTTCCAAGACGGGAGGCGATGACCTAGTGATATTATCACTAGGCTATTAATCCAGAAACTCAGCTAATATTCTGGGGACTTGGGTTCGAATCCCAAAGATGGTGGAATTTGAATTCAATTTTAATAAATCTAGTATCAAGAATCTACTGATGACCATTGTTGATTGTTGGAAAAACCCATCTGCCCTAATGTCCATTAGGGAAGGAAATCTGCCGTTCTTACCCGGTCTGGCCTACATGTGACTCCAGAGTCCCAGCAGACTCTCACTTGCCCTCCCAAGGGTAATTAGGGATGGACAATAAATGCTGGCCAGCCAGCAACATGCATGTCCAATGAATAAATTAAAAAAAAATACTAATTAGGGTTACAGGGATAGGACCTGAGATCTGCTTTGTCAGAGAATCAGTGTGGGCTCGATGGGCCGAATGGGCTCCTTCTACACTGCGCAGATTCTATAATAGTTGATTAGGGGCCAATAATGAGTATTTATCTTGCAACATTTATACAAAAATAGAAACAGACAGTAGGAGGGTAGGCCATTTGGCCCTTCAAACTCATTCCACCATATCCTGAGACTGTTACCTCTTGTTCCAGACCCTCCAACGAAGGGGAAATATCATGTCAGCATTCCATTAAAGTAACTTTTAAAGGGGATTTGCATCAAGGATGCAGTAAGTTCCAGCAGTCTGGCAGGACATGACGCTAGCTTGTAGAACAAGGCCAAACTCAGGAGTGTCCTACTGTGACATTAGCGTACCCTTAAGAGATGTTTCTTGTTAAAATCGTGTTCTCCTCACCTCTCAGTGTTGCCAAGTTGTCAATAGACATCCTTTTATTGCTCCTTCAGTGGTTTAAGTAGGGTTTGTTTATCTTTACCCTGGGTTGTTTATGAGCCTCCATTGTTTGGAAGAAGGTCGTGTATTCTGGATAGTATGTTTTCCCCCTGTGAATTTAAGCTTTTCTCTTTAGTTGCAGAGTTTTTTTTTAAGAAGAGACATCAGACTGAATGCAGTCTCTCTCTCTCTCTCTGGCCTTTGGAAATTCTGCTGGTTAGCTGAAAGTAAAATTTCTTGCCTTCCTAGAGCAAAGAATCTACTGTTGGTGGTTAAGAGGATAGGACCTGGGTAATATGCTCCATACTTTCTTGCTGGCATTAGAGTCAGAGAGGTTTACAGCAAGGAAACAGACCCTTCAGCCCAACTTGTCCATGCCACCCTTTTTTTAAAATCCTTAAGTTAGTCCCAATTGCCCGCATTTGGCCCATATCCCTCTATACCCATCATACCCATGTATCTATGTAAACTCTTTTTAAAAGACAAAATCATACCTGCCTCTACTACTACCTCTTGTTCCAGACACTCACCACCCTGTGTATGACAAAATTGCTCCTCTGGACACTTTTGTATCCCTCACATCTCATCTTAAATCTATCTCCTCTAGTTTTAGATTCCTTTACCTTTGGGAAAAGATGTTGGCTATCCAGCTGATTTGTGCCTCTCATTATTTTATACAACTCTATATGATCACCCATCAGCCTTCTACACTCCAGAGTGAAAAGTCCCAGTCTATCCAGCCTCTCCTTATAACTCAATCCATCAAGTCCCAGTATCATCCTAGTAAATCTCTTCTGCACTCTTTCTAGTTTAATAATACTCTTTCTATAACAGGGTGATCTATTAGGATGTTCTGGGAAGCTGTTCTGGGGTATTTAAAGGGCTGCTAGCAATTATTAGGCTGGGAAGCTAAGGTTTCAATTATCAACCACATGACTCAGTTCCTGCATCACATGAGCATTAGTCTTTGTTGTGTTAAACCTGTGGAAAGGGTTTAGTTTATGGAAGATATTTGTTTGATTGGAACATCTTAGATATATTTGTTAAGGGTTATAAATTATTGTGATTGTTTTGGTTTTTGGTTGTAATTGATAAAAAGCTCTTGCTAATTTTCTTACTACACATGTTAACTATATTCTTAAATAAACTTTGTTTTATAAAAGCTCCCTAGTCAGTCATTCAAAGCTTACCTGGAGTGAAACATCTCACACTTGTAGCCAAATTCAAGATGTAAAATGTATGATCCAGTTGGCCTTCATAAAACACTTTGGAGTTTCTGATCTGAACCATTACACTATCAAGTTACCATGAACATCTCCTATTCCACCAGAGACCCAAACATCCTTGACCACTGCTATAGAAATGTTAAACATGCCAGTTGCTCTATTGCCCACACACACTTTGGCAAATCAGACCACAAAGCAGTGCTCCTGCTCCTGGCTTACAAAAACTGAAGCTGGAGAATCTGATAAAGAAAGTCGTGTATTGTTGGTCTGAGGAATTGGATGATCTCCCATGAGACTGCTTCAAGTCAGTGTTTAAGAACTGTGCGACCAGCCTAAATGAGTAATGCCACTACAGTAACGGACTTCATCTGTAAGTTTGTAGAAGACTGTGTGCCAAAGAAGCAAATCTATCTATTTCTCAACTGGAAACATTGGACATCCAGTGCTTACTGAAGGCCAGGTCTGAGGCATTCAAGTCATGATCAAAATGAATGCAGAGCAGGCTGGAAGGGCCAAATGGCCTCCTCCTGCTTCTAGTTTCTATGATTTTATTCTCACTGCAGCAGCTGGAGATCCACGTTGAACAGTGACTGCTTCCCCAGCCATCAAAGTACAAGAAAGTGAAATATTTTCTCAGACAGTTCTGAAACTGTCCATTGTTCCTGGCCTGGCAGCTCAGAAGAGGAAATTGTGCCAGTTCAGTGTCTGTTCACAAATTGCTGTTACACTCTCCCGCTAAAAACCCACTTTGCCAACTTCACACACTAAAGCCAAAAGTGTATCACTGATACAAAAGAGAATAAAGAACAAAGAAAATTACAGCACAGGAACAGGCCCTTTGGCCCCTCTAGCCTACACTGACCATGCTGCCCCACTGAACTAAAACTCCCACCCTTCCGGGGACCACATCCCCCTATTCCCATCCTAATCATATGTTTGTCCAGAAGCCTCTTAAAAATCACTATCGTATCTGTTTCCACTACCTCCCCTGGCAACGAGTTCCAGGAACCCACCACCCTCTGTGTAAGAAGCCTGCCTTGTACATCTCCTTTAAACATTGCCCCTTACATCTTAAACCTATGCCCCTGGGTAATTAACTCTTCTACCCTGGAAAAATGCTTCTTGATTATCCATTCTGTCCGTGCCTCTCATAATCTTGTAGACTTCTATCAAGTCGCCCCTCAACCTCCATCATGACAGCAAACCATGTTTCTCCCCCCTCTCCTCAGAGCTAATGCTCTCTGTGCCAGGCAACCTCCTGGTAAATCTTTTCTGTACCCCCTCCAAAGCCTTCACATCCTTCTGATAGTGTGGTGACCAGAATTGAACGCTATATTCCACATGCGGCCTAATAAAGCTCTATAAAGCTGCAACATGACTTGCCAATTTTTAAACTCAATGCCCTGGCCAATGAAGGCAGCATGCTGTTTACCTTCTTGACCAGCTTCTCCACCTGCATTCCCACTTTCAGTGACCTGTGGACCTGTACACCCAGATCCCTCTGCCTATCAATACTCTTAAGGGTTTTGCCATTGACTGTATATTTCCTATCTGCATTAGGCCTTCCAAAATGATTACCCGACATTTGACCGGATTAAACTCCATCTGCCCAAGTCTCCGACTGATCTATATCCTGCTGTATCCTCTGATGGTTCTCCTAGATATCTGCAAACCCACCAACCTTTGTGTCGTCCATTACTAACCAAATCCAGTTACATTTTTCTCTAAATCACTGATATATGTTACAAACAGTAAAGGTCTCAGCACTGATCCCTGAGGAACACCACTTGTCACAGCCCTCCATTCAGAAACACACCTTCCACTTCTACCTACGTGTCTTTGACCGCTGGTAGTCATGATGTGGAGATGCCAGTGTTGGACTGGGGAAGCACAGTAAGAAGTCTCACAACACCACGTTAAAGTCCAACTGGAATTATTTGGAATCACGAGCCATCAAATACTTGGTATTGTGAGGCTTCTTACTGTCTTTGACTGAGCCAGTTTTGTATCCACTTTGTTAGCTCACCTCTGATCCCATGTGACTTTAGCTTCTGCATCAGTCTGCCATGAGGAATCTTGTCAAAGTCCTTAATAAAGTCCATGTAGACAACATCCACTGCCCTACCCTCAATCATTTTCGTTGCTTCCTCAAAAAACTCGATCAAATTCATGAGACATGTTGGCCTCTCACTAACATGTCTACTTATTTTCAATTGGGAATAGATCCTGTCTTATAGAATCCTCTCCAATAATTTCCCTACCAGTGTTGTAAGGCTCACTGGCCTGTAATTACTTGGATTACTCTTGCTACCTGTTTTAAACAAAGGGACAACATTAGCAATTTTCCAATCCTCTGGTACTTCCCTGATAACCAGTGACGATACAAAGATTTTCTCCTTTGTCTCTCTCAGTATTCTGGGGAATAACCTTTAAGGGGAATCTGGACCTGAAACACCAGCTCTTTTCTCTCCTTACAGGTGCTGCCAGACCTGCTGAGATTTTCCAGCATTTTCTCTTTTGGTTTCAGAATCCAGCATCCGCAGTAATTTGTTTTTATCCAGAGCAACTTTGAAGATTTTTTCCAAGAAGCCATCTCTCCAGCCAAAAGATTCCCATTGGAAATCCTTCCTGATAGTGCATTCCTGAGGCCAAGGATCACAATATCCGAGCCGATTTCCTTCCTCTGCTTTCTAGGTATTCCAACTGGAGGATTTGCATTTGGGGAAGGGCCAATGTAATTTACAATGCTGCTCACACAATCGTCCTGTCTGTGGAGACTCACTGTCCAGACGCACATGTGACTACTTGAGAAAGATAATGGAGATGGAGTTAGATCCAGGCAGCAGTGGTTCAGTGTTAATTGTATATCAATTCCACTTAATTATATGGGGGTGGAGGGTATTAATGGGCAGATTATTGATCAGATAATAAAAAGGAAGCTTTTTTTCTCTCCAGTTTTTGTTTCAAGCCAGTAATGTCAGTTAGCACCCTAAGCAGAATCCAGGGCTACGAGCAAAGGTGATAATAAAGGCAGGAGAAACTGGGATAGAATCGCAGAATTCCTACAGTGCAGAGGGAGGCCATTCAGCCCATCGAGTCTGCAATGACAATGATCCCACCCAGGCCCAATACCCACAGCCACACGTACTTACCTTTCTCATGCTGCTGATACAAGGGGTAATTTGGCATGGCCAATCCAACTAACCCATACATCATTGGACACTAAGGGATGATTTAGCATGGCCAATCCACCTAACCTACATATCATTGGACACTAAGGGATGATTTAGCATGGCCAATCCACCTAACCTACATATCATTGGACATTAAGGGATGATTTAGCATGGCCAATCCACCACCTAACCTACATATCATTGGACACTAAGGGGTAATTTACCATGGCCAATCCGCCTAACCTGTACATCTTGCAGAGTTTGCACATTCTCCCTGTCTGTGTGGGTTATCTCTCGATGCTTTGCTTTCCTCTAGTTTGCAAGTGTGAGGTTATCCATTTTGGAAGGAATAGTAGTAAAATGAACTATTATCTAAATGGTGACAAATTACAACATGCTACTTTGCAGAGAGACCTGGAGGTCCAAGTGCATGAATCACAAAAACCCAGTTTGTAGGTGCAGCAGGTGATCAAGAAGGCAAATGGAATGTTGGTCTTTATCGCGAGGGGGAATAGAATATAAAAGCAGGGAGGTCTTGCTGCAACTGTGTGCTTCCAAACTGAATAACCTCACATTTATCCAAATTATACCGCATCTGCCATTGATTAACCCACTTACCCAAACTGTTCAGATCATTCTGAAGGATCTCTGCATCCTCGTCACAGTTCACTCTCCCACCCAATTCGGTATAAGAACTAGGAGCAGGAGTCAGCTATTCGGCCCCTCGAGCTTGCTCAGGCATTCAATAAGATCATAGCTGATCTTTTCATGGACTCAGCTCCACTTACCCACCCGCTCACCATAACCCTTAATTCCTTTACTGTTCAAAAATCTATCTCTCCTTGCCTTAAAAACATTCAATGAGGGAGCCTCAACTGGACAGGGAATTCCACAGATTCACAACCCTTTGTGTGAAGAAGTTCCTCCTCAACTCAGTCCTAAATCTGCTTCCTCTTATTTTGAGGCCATGCCCCCTAGTTCTAGTTTCACCCGCCAGTGGAAACAACTTCCCTGCTTCTATCTTATCGATTCCCTTCGTAATCTTATATGTTTCTATAAGATCTCCCCTCATTCTTTGAATTCCAATGAGTATAACCCCAGTCTACTCAATCTCTCCTCATAAGCCAACCCTCTCAACTCCGGAATCAACCCAGTGAATCTCCTCTTCACCCCCTCCAGTACCAGTATATCCTTTCTCAAGTAAGGAGACTAAAACTGTACACAGTAACTCCAGGTGTGGCCTCACCAGCACCTTATAACAGCTGCAACATAACCTTGCTGTTTTTAAACTTTATCCCTCTAGTAATGAAGGACAAAATTCCATTTGCTTTCTTCATTACCTGCTGCACCTTCAAACCAACTCCTTGTGATTCCTGCACAAGGACACCCAGGTCCCTCTACACAGCAGCATGCTGCAATTTTTACCATTTCAATGATAGTCCGTTTTACTCTTGTTCCTACTAAAATGGATGATTTCACATTTACCAACATTGTACTCCATCTGCCAGACCTTTGTCCACTCACTTAGACTATCGAGATCCCTTTGCTCGAACTTTTGCTGTCCTCTGCACACTTTGCTCTGCCATCCACCTTAGTGTTATTTATCTGCGAATTTTGACACCAACTCGAAATCATGGATGTAAATTATAAACAATCACAATTGTAACACTGATCCCTGAGGCATAACACTAGTCTCTGATCGCCAAACAGAAAAACATCCATTTACCCCCAGATTTGCTTTGTTAATTAACCAATCCTCTATCAATGCTAATACATTACCTGTAACACCATGCACCTTTATCTTGTGCAGTAATCTTTGATATGGCACCTATCATCTGCAAATTTTGAGATGTTACATTTTGTTCCCTCATCCGAATCATTCATATATATTGTGAATAGCTGGGGTCTTAGCACCGATCCCTTTGCACCCTACTAATTACTGTTACCAAATGGAAAAGCACCCATTAATCCTACTCTTTGTTTCCTCTCTGACAACCAGTATTCTATATATCTCAATACTCTTCCTCCAATCCTATCTGATTTTAATCTTGCACGATAATCTCTAATGCGGGACTTTGTCAAACACTTCCTCCTAAGCTTCACACATTCTCCTTCACCACCCCCCCATCCCACCTATTCCTCTCCCACATACCATCATGTATCCTCCTGCTAACTCCCTCCTCCTCAAACTCACACCTTGCCTGGTAACAGCTTCCCTACCTGCTGCAGTCTGCAGCTTTTTACTGAAGTCGAGTCAGTGTTATTCTTTCTCATTTGTGCTTTCACCTTTCCTTAATGACCAGCATGAAGTCCAGCTCATTGTCTCTCTGGTTGGTGCAGGAGGGTCTGTCACACTTACACGATGATCAGTGGTGGGGGTGGGAGTGACTCCCTTGGCATTAAAGCTGCATTCAATCCAGGTAGGCATCAAGGAGCCCAAACTAAACTGGGGTCAGTGGAATTTCTGTTGGTTGGAGACGTAGCTGGCACAAAGGAAGTTTGTTGTGGGGATTGGAAGTCAATCATTTCAGCTCCAGGATATCTCTGCAGGAGCTCAAAAAATAACAGAACAAAAAAAGCAAAGTACAACACAGGAACAGGCCCTTCGGCCCTCCAAGCCCACTGATCATAATGTCCTAACTAAACTAAAACAAAAACCTTCTGCCCATTTCCCTCTATTCCCTTCCTATCCATGAATCCATCCAGATGCCTCTTCAATGTGCCTGCTTCCACCACCTCCTCTAGCAGTGCGTTCCAGGCACCCACCCCTCTCCGCATGAAAAATCTCCCCTGTACATCATCCTTAAACTGCGCCCTGCGCTCACCTTGAACCTGTGTTCTCTTGTAATTGACACTCCCACCCTGGGGAAAAGCCTCTGACTATCCACCCTATCTGGGACTCTCATCATTTTGTAGATCCTCTATCAGGTCTCCCCTCAGCCTCTGTCTTTCCAGTGAAAACAATCCCAGTTTATCCAACCTCTCCTCATAGCCGACACCCTCGAGACCAGGCAACATCCTGGTGAACCTTCTTTGCACTCTCTCCAAAGCTTCCACGTCCTTCTGGTAGTGTGGTGACCAGAACTGCACGCAATACTCCAAATGTGGCCGAACCAAGGTTTTATATTGCTGCAACATGATTTCCCAACTCTTGTACTTAATGCCCCGGCTGATGAAGGTAAGCATGCCATCTGCCTTCTTGATCACCTTGGCCACACGTGTTGCCATTTTTAGGGAACTATGGACCTGCACGCCCAGATCCCTCTGTAAGATCTTAACAGTTGTCATTTACAGTATGATTCATATCTAAATTTGATCCTCCAAAATGCATCATCTCACATTTGTCCGAATTAAACTCCATCTGCCATTCTGTGCCCAAGTCTCCAATCTATCTCTATCCTGTTGTATCCTCTGACTACTATCCCCAGCACTATCAGCAGCTCCACCAATCTCCGTGTCATCTGCAGACATCTTCCTCCACATCATTTATATAGTCCAAAGATGTGCGGGTTAGGTTGATTGACCACGATAAACTGACCCTTAGTGTCAGGGGATATGTGGGGTTACAGGTATGAGGCCTGGTTGTGATTGTGGTCAGTACCAACTTGATGGGCTGAATAGCCTCCTTCTAAATTGTAGGGATTCTATGATTCCATGATATACATTATACACAACAGAGGTTCCAGCACTGATCCCTGCGGAACACCACTAGCTACAGATCTCCGTTCTGAGAAACATCCTTCTATCGTTACTCTCTGTCTTCTGTAACCAAGTAATTCTCACAACACCAGTTAAAGTCCAACCAATTTATTTGATAGTAAACCCACAAGTTTTCGGGGTTTGCCGAAACCCCAAAAGCTTGTGGCTTTTATTATCAAATAAATTGGTTGGACTTAAACCTGGTGTTGTCAGACTTCTTACTGTGTTTATCCCAGACCAACGCCGGCATCTCTACTTCTATAACCAAGCCAGTTCAGTATCCATCCAGCCAGCCTACCCTGAATCCCATGTGATTTTAGTTTTTGTACCAGTCAGTCATGAGAGATCTTGTCAAATACTTTACTAAGGTCCACATAAACTACATTCACAGTCCTTCCCACATCAATTATCTTTGTCACCTCTTCAAAAAAACTCAATCATGTTGGTGAGATATGATCTTCCCCATACAAAACCATACTGCCTGCTACTAACTGTCCATTTTCTTCCAAATGTACATGTGTCCTGTCCCTCAGCACCTTCTCCAAATGCTTCCCCATCACTGACGTTAGGCACATTGGCCTATAATTTCCTGGACTATCCCTGCTTCCTTTTGGAAACAAGGAGACAACATTGGCTGTTTCCCAGTCCTCTGGAATCTCGCTTGTGGTCAAAGAGGATGTGAAGATATCTGTTAAGGTCCCAGCTATTTCTGCTTTTGCCTCCTGCAGTAACCTGGGATCGATCCCATCCAGGGTCCTGTCTACCTTGATGCAGTTTAGGATATTCAACACATCCTCCTTCGACATATTGACATTTTCTAGAGCATTCACACACTTATCCCTGACCCCAACAGCTGCCACATCCTTCTCCATGGTGAATACTGATATAAAATACTCACTAAGGATCTCACTCACATTCTGTGGCTCCTCATGTAACTTCCCTCCATTGTCCTTGAGTGAGCTTACTCTTTCTCTTGCTCCCCTCTTGCTCCTAATACACACCTAAAAAGCCTTGGGATTCTCTTTGTTAAAGACATTTCATGGCCCTTTTAGGCCTCTTAATACTGTGTTTAAGTTCCTTCCTACTTTCACTATATACCTCAGGGGCTTTATTAGATGCCTTGACCTATTGTATGCTTCCTTTTCGCTTTTGACTAAGCTTTCGATTTCCCTTGTCATCCATCATTCCCGAATCCTCCCATTTCTATCCTTTCTTTTTGTGGGAACATTCCTAACCTGCACTTTAACCAACTGCCCTTTAAAAGCCTCCTCAGGTTAGTGTCCGAGTCCAACCACCTTCAGCTGCTTCATCAATGACCTTCCCTTCATCATAAGGCCAGAAGTGGGGATGTTCGCCGATGATTGCACAATGTTCAACACCATTCGCGACTCCTCAGATACTGAAGCAGTCCATGTTCAAACGCAGCAAGACCTGGACAATATCCAGGATTGGGCTGGCAAGTGACAAGTAACATTCACACCGAGGTAATGACTATCACTAATGGGAGAGGATCTAACCATTGCCCTTTTACATTCAATAGCATGGCATCAGTAAATCCCCCAGAGCCTGAAGGTCACCATGGATCAGACACTGAACTAGACTAGCCACATAAATATTGTGGCTACCAGAGTAAGTCAGAGGCTGGGAATCGTGCGGTGAGTAATTCACCCCCCGACTCCCCAAAACCAAACCATTATCTACAAGGTACAAGTCAGGGATGTGATGGAATATCACCCCCTTGCCTGGATGGGTACGGCTCCAACAACACTCGAGAAGCTCGACACTATCCAGGACAAAGCAACCCCGCTTGATTGGCACCCCATCCATAAACACCCACTTCCTCCACCACCGACACTCAGTAGCAACAGTGTGTACCATCTACAAGATGCACTGCAGCAATTCACCAAAGATCCTTAGACAGCACCTTCCAAACCCACAATCACTTCCATCTAGAAGGACAAGGGCAGCAGATACATGGAAACACCACAAATTCCTCTCCCAGCCCCTCACCATTCTGACTTGGAAATATATCAGTTGTTCTCACAAAATCCTGGACTTCATCCCTAACAGCACTTTGGATGTGCCTACATCTCAGGAACTTCAGCGATTCAAGGAGGCAGCTCACCATCACCTTCTCAAGTGGCAATTATAGATGGACAATAAATGGTGACAGAACCAGCGATGCCCAGAACACAGAAATTTAACAAAAATATGATCTGGATGAGGGTATTGAAGGATCGATTAGTAAATTTGCTGATGACACTAAAGTCGGTGGAGTAGTAGATAGTGAAGAGGGGTGTTATAGTTTGCAGAGAGACTTGGACAAGTTGCAGAGCTGGGCCGAGAGGTGGCAAATGGAGTTTAATGTGGAAAAGTGTGAGGTAATGCACTTTGGCAGAAATAATAAATGTGTAGAGTATAGGGCTAATGGTAGGATTCTTAGTAGTGTTGATGAACAGAGGGATCTTGGTGTGTATGTGCATAGATCCCTGAAAGTAGGCAGTCAAGTCGAGAAGGTTGTTAAGAAGGCATATGGAGTCTTAGCTTTTATTGGTAGGGGGATTGAATTTCGGAGCCGCAACGTCATGTTGCAACTGTACAAAACTCTAGTGCGGCCGCACTTGGAGTATTGTGTGCAGTTCTGGTCCCCACATTATAAGAAAGATGTGGAGGCATTGGAGAGGGTACAGAGGAGGTTTACCAGGATGTTGCCTGGTATGGAGGGCAGGTCTTATGAAGAGAGGCTGAGGGATTTGAGGTTGTTTTCGTTAGAAAGGAGGCGGCTAAGAGGGGACCTAATCGAAACATATAAGATGATTAGAGGTTTAGATAGGGTGGACAGTGATAGCCTTTTTCCTAGGATGGAGAAAGCTAGCACGAGGGGACACAGCTTTAAATTAAGGGGTGATAGTTATAGGACGGATATCAGAGGTAGGTTCTTTACCCAAAGGGTGGTTCGGGAGTGGAATGCCCTGCCTGCAGCAGTTGTAGATGCGCCAAGTTTGGTGGCGTTTAAGAGGTTAGTTGATAAGTATATGGAAGAGAAGGGAATGGTTTAGTTTGGAGGGGCATTGCTTTTTATATTGGTCGGCGCAACATCGAAGGCCGAAGGGCCTGTTCTGTGCTGTAATGTTCTATGTTCTATGTTCTATTCATGCACAGTGAGCTCACTCCATTTCTGACGTCTGGAGAGAGACAAGTTCTGACTGTCCTACATTCAGCTGTGGAAAATGACAGCAGCCAAAGCAGGATTCTCCTCCAACTGTAGGTTTCCAAAGGAGCAAAATACCAGACAGTCTTGGGACTCCATCATTACCAACACCAGGCAAAGGATATTCAGCCCGTAGCCTTGCTGCAATCCCCTCACACTGCCCTGAATGATGGTGTAGGAGGATGAGGATTTGTCACTGGGAGGAGGCTTATTGCCACATTCCTACAGGAACGGTTCAAGTTGAAGCTTCATGAGGGTGGGGCGTGGGGGCCTGTCAGATGCTGGAAGGGTCCCTAACTTCCCCAGCACATCTGTGAAGGAAAGAAAATCAGTCATGATTGAATGGCAGAGCAGACTCAATGGGCCGAGTCTGTTCTTATGGCTTATGGTCTTATAAGTGGCCTTGGCAGATGTGGGGTCAGGAAGATTGGTAGGCTGGAGGATAAGATGAGTGCAAATTTAGGTTTCAATGTGAAATCTTTATTGTCCCTTGAACAGCCTATGGAGGGGGGGGGGGGGGGGGGTCTTGGAGGGAAGTCACTACCCAAACTCACACAGCTAGAACATGTTAGACAACACACATGTCTGTCACACATGGTCTGTCAGTTTTCCTCTAAAAAGTTGTGTGAGTTTACTTCCAGAGGTGAAGCTACTAATGATTTCTGGGGTAGGGTGTAGGGGTAAGAATGAGAAGGTAATGTTTCATTCCCATCAATAACATTTAATCTGAACATGTGGCAAAGTAGATCAGGAACATCGGAACCCAAATCTTCATCACAAAGGGGGTGACACAGTTTAGATTAAGGAAACCGTCACAAAATTTCACATCTCACATCACCTTCTCTGTCCCTCATCAAACACTCCCAGGACAGTATAGGGTTAGATACAGAGTGAAACTCCCTCTACACTGTCCCCCCATCAAACACTCCCAGGACAGGTACAGCACAGGGTTAGATACAGAGTAAAGCTCCCTCTACACTGTCCCCATCAAACACTCCCAGGACAGGTACAGCACGGGGTTAGATACAGAGTAAAGCTCCCTCTACACTGTCCCCATCAAACACTCCCAGGACAGGTACAGCACGGGGTTAGATACAGAGTAAAGCTCCCTCTACACTGTCCCCCATCAAACACTCCCAGGACAGGTACAGCACGGGGTTAGATACAGAGTAAAGCTCCCTCTACACTGTCCCCATCAAACACTCCCAGGACAGGTACAGCACGGGGTTAGATACAGAGTAAAGCTCCCTCTACACTGTCCCCCCATCAAACACTCCCAGGACAGGTACAGCACAGGGTTAGAACATAGAACATAGAACATTACAACACAGAAACAGGCCCTTTGCCTTCGATGTTGCGCCGACCAATATAAAAAGCAATGCCCCTCCAAACTAAACCATTCCCTTCTCTTCCATATACTTATCAACTAACCTCTTAAACGCCACCAAACTTGGCGCATCTACAACTGCTGCAGGCAGGGCATTCCACTCCCGAACCACCCTTTGGGTAGATACAGAGTAAAGCTCCCTCTGCACTGTCCCCCCATCAAACACTCCCAGGACAGGTACAGCACGGGGTTAGATACAGAGTGAAGCTCCCTCTGCACTGTCTCCCATGAAATACTCCCAGGACAGGGACAGTATAGGGTTAGATAAAGCTCCCCCTGTCTTGTATTAGATCAGCTCTGCATCAGTGTTGAATTTATCTGTTTCTCACACTTCAGTAGTTCCTATAATGAGTTGAATAGTTCTGTATTCTGTGTTGAGTTGACATGATGGCACAATGATTAGCCCAGCTGCCTCTCAGCACCAGGGACTCAGGTTCCACTTTTGTTTGGAGAGTTGGTATAAACTCGATGGGTCGAATGGCCTTCTACACAGTAAGGGTTCTATGGCTTTGCACTGTGACCACTAAGAACTGGAGTGGGACTGTCATATAATCATAGAATCCCTACAGTACAGAAGGAGGCCATTCAGCCCATTGGGTTTGCACCGACCACAATCCTACTCAGGCCCTGTCCCATAACCCAATATATTTACCCTGCTAATCCCCCTGACTCAATTGAGCAATTTATCATGGCCAATCCACCTAACCTGCATGTCTTTGGACTTGGCAGGAAAACAAAGCACCCGGAGGAAACCCACACAGACACGGGGAGGATGTGCAAACTCCTCAAAAACAGTGACCTGAGGCTGGAACTGAACCCGGGTCCCTGGCACTGTGAGACAGAAGTGCTAACCACAGTGCCACCGTGCTGCCCTTATACATTCTCTGGGTGGAGAATATCAAACATCCTCTGTGGCACCATTGCAAACAAAGATGAGGCAATCAGCACAAGCACATGGGACATTTTCCCAAAAGTAGAGGCATCTAAAACTAAAGGACATCAGCTTCAAGATTAAATTTAAAATTTATTTATCAGTCACAAATAATCTTACATTAACACTGCAGTGAAGTTATTGTGAAAACGTGAGAGGGGACAGATACAAAATGGTCAATTATTTCGCACACAGGGTGGTGAGTGTCTGGAACAAACTGCCAGAGGTAGTATAGAGGCGGGTACAATTTTATTCTTTAAAAAGAGTTTAGACAGTTACATGGGTAGGGTGGGTATAGAGGGACAAGGGCCAAATGCGGGAAATTGGGATTAACAATGGGAAAAACTGGGCGGCATGGATAAGTTGGGCCGAAGGGCCTGTTTCCATGCTGTAAACCTGTATGACTCTCTGAAGTCAAACTCCACAACTGTTGCCATCCATCCACCCATATCCTGTCTACTTGTCAGGGTTATTAATTATTATTAATTAGCCCTTTGTCGTATTTTGCTTTCACAGTAACTTTCAATTTGATCTCTTAAATTATTGGACTCAGATCAAAGGTTTGAGTGACATTGCTGAATTACAGAGTAATGGGTTTGCAATGAAACTGGAAAGGAGTAGATATCTGTGACATACTCATTCTGATAGGGGATTCTGATGGGTTCTACCGGCAATCAACTGATGTTGCCAGGAGCCCTGTGTTCAAATCAGCTGTCCGTTTGTTCAGGGAACATTTCGGATTATAACTATGGATTTTCTTTTGCCAGGGTTCTTTTGTGACTTCAAGGAGCTGATGCAAAGTGGCCTCTCTCTCCTGTGGCCCTAATCCTGAGGTGTGCATGGCTGGTGAGTGAACGGGTTTAGTGTTAGGGAAACATTAGGTTTTTCTTTTGGTGAGCTGGGTTTTAATTGTTAAAATCTACCCTTTGTGATTTTATTGCTTGAGCCAATCGATCGGGATGTCCTGCACCAATTTCCAAGCAGCGTGAGAGAACTTGAAAGTTTGCTTGCATGGCGCAGAGAAATCACCCTCTAGCCCTGGGACACACAAACAAATTGAACACATCACAGGACAGGAAGATTGTCAGTGCTCTGAGGAAGTAATGCAATCGTAGAATTGTAGAGGTTTACAGCGTGGACACAGGCCCTTCGGCCCATCAACACTACACTGACAATAACTACCGCTAAAGTCACGCTAATCCCATTTTCCTGTATTTGTCCCACATTTAGGCTGTATTTGGAATTTAGTGTTCAATTCTGGTTGCCACAGTACCAAAAGAATATGGAGGGTTTGGGGAGGTGGGGTAGAAAAGATTTACTAGGATGTTGCTTGTTATGGAGGGCATTAACTACGAGGAGAGGTTGGAGAAACTTGGTTTGTTCTCACTGGAATGATGGAGGTTGAGGGGCGACTTGATAGAAATCTACAAGATTATGAGGGACACGGAAGGAGTGGATAGTCAGAAGCTTTTTCGCAGATGGAAGAGTCAATTACTAGGGGGCACAGGTTTAAAGTGCGAGGGGCAGAGGTTTAAAGTGCGAGGGGGCAGAGGTTTAAAGTGCGAGGGGGCAGAGGTTTAAAGTGCGAGGGGGCAGAGGTTTAAAGTGCGAGGGGGCAGAGGTTTAAAGTGCGAGGGGGCAGAGGTTTAAAGTGCGAGGGGCAGAGTTTAAAGGCGAGGGGCAGAGGTTTAAAGTGCGAGGGGGCAGAGGTTTAAAGTGCGAGGGGGCAGAGGTTTAAAGTGCGAGGGGCAGAGGTTTAAAGTGCGAGGGGCAGAGGTTTAAATGGGATGACAGAGCCAGATTTTTTTAAACACAAAGGTTGGTTAGGGGGGGTGGATGCCTGAAACTCCCTGCTGGAGGAGGCAGTGGAAACAGATATGGTAGTGACATTTAAGGGGCGTCTGGACAAATACATGAATAGGATGGGAATAGAGGGATATGGTCCCCGGAAGTGTATGGGGTTTTAGTTCAGTCGGGCAGCATGGTCGGTGCAGGCTTGGAGGGGCTGAAGGGCCTGTTCCTGCGCTGGAATTTTCTTTGTTCTTTGTTCTTTTTTAATATCCTTGAATGTTCTGATATTGCAAGTGTTCATCCAAATATTTTAAGCTAATTTAAAATACAAGTAGACTTACATTAACAATGAAGTTACAGTGAAAATCCCCTAGTCCCCACACCCCAGTGTCTGTTTGGATAACATTGAGGGAGAATTAAGCCTGGCCAATGCACCTAAACAGCACGATTTTCAGAGGTAACCGGAGAACCCGGAGGAAACCCAGGCAGGCATGGGGAGAACATGCAAACTCCACACAGACAGTGACCCGAGGCTGGGTCCCTGGTGCTGAGAGGCAGCAGCGCAAACCACTGGTTTCTGGCCTCCATTCCCTCCCCAGGCAGAGGATTCCAGATTCCCAACATCCTCTGACTGATTTATTTCTCAAATCCCCTCTGAATCTCCTACGCTTCACCCTGAAACTCTGCCCCCCTCGTGACTGACTCCTCAGCCAAAGGGAACAGCTGCTCCCCACTCATCCTGTCTGTGCCCCTCATAACCTTATACACCTCAACCATGCCCCCACCCCTCCCCACACTTTTCTGCTCATGTTCTTCAGCAGGTACCCAATAGCCTGGGAGCAAATTTCAGTAAGAAGTCTGACAACACCAGGTTTAAATCCAAACGATTTATTTGATAGTAAATTCACAAGCTTTCGAGGTGAATGAGGTGTTCACCTGACAAAGAGGACAGCCTCGAAAGCTTGTATGAGTTTACTATTAAATAAATCGATTGGTTTTAAACGTGGTGTTATCAGATTTCTTACCCCAGTCCAACGCCGACATCTCTTACATCATGACTATTATCAACACAGCAAATTTCAGCTCAGGTATGACACAGTGAACAGTATTAAATAGTGTGACCTGGCCCGAGACAGCCCAGGATGATCTGGTCAGGCTGTAATAACCTCCATCAAACCATTGAGATTGGCCTATTGGAATAGCAACTGCCTGACTAAGGGGTCAACTGAGGGGCCAATCAGGAAATCTTTTCCTTGTATTTCACCAGCGTCTCAATTCCTCTGGCATTCCCTCAGGCAGACTGCTGACTGCGAGCACTCTGTGTACTGCTGTTGGGATTGCAAATAGTGACGTTCTGATGAAGGGACCTCTGCCTCCGAGGACTGATTACACACACCACAATGAAGTTACAGCATCAGAGAAGGTGGAAAACATGGTGAAGTGGTGTGGAGGGAAAGGTTGGTGACACGGTGCGGAGTTTGTGTCTGAATATAAAAGCCTGTAAGTGCGTGGATGGGGTTGCTGTGCTCTGGTCTGTCAGTTCAGAAAGTGGGATAACACATCAAGAGAAGCAGCCCTGTGTTGGCTGAGTTGGGAATGGTGGGTGGGCTTGGCATTGCTCGGTTTGATAGCGAGTGAGGGAGAGTCAAACGAAACAAAAGAAAAACAAATAAAGACATCATCAATACCAGGCTGGTCAAGGTCACGTTTGTAATGAGTGGTTTCAGGAGTCGCTCAACAAAAAATTGATTAAAACAAGGAGAAAGATCAAAAGGATCATGTCAAAACATCCACAAAATCCCCCAGAATGAATTGGAATGTAGCTGGTCCACAATTCAAATTCAAAACTTTTAAACAGCGCACAGAGCTGTGGTTCCTCGATTCAGGTGTGTCTGAACCAGGTGAGCATGTGATTAAAATTCACCTGGCAATCGGGAATGAACACGTCAGGATTAACACAGAAAGAGCAAAAGGATCCCCAAAAGATCGGGACTATGTTGGAAATCTGTTTCCAAACCATAAGACCATAAGACATAGGAGCAGAATTAGGCCACTCAGCCCATCGAGTCTGCTCTGCCATTCAATCATGGCTGATATTTTTCTCATCCCCATTCTCCTGCCTTTTCCCCATAACTCTGATCCCCTTATTAAGCAAGAACCTATCTATCTCTGTCTTAAAGACCTGGCTTCCACAGTCTTCTGTGGCAAAGAGTTCCACACATTCCCCACTCTCTGGCTGAAGAAATTCCTCCTCATCTCTGTTTTAAAGGATCGTCCCTTTAGCCTGAGGTTGTGCCCTCTCTGGGTCTAGTTTTTCCTACTAGTGGAAACATCCTCTCCACGTCCACTTTGTCAAGTTAAATTCCCACATTCGTCAACTGGAGTTCACCTCATTCTGACAACATCCGATAGAATCTGTGGACGCCCCCGTCGGCAGAGGAAAGGATACGTACTGAGATTATTCAATCACATTTTCAGCAGACAGAGCTGCTGAGTTGGTGCTCGCATCCTACAGAAACATTCCAGAAAGATTTGCCAGACAACCCTAAAACATAGAGCATCAAAGAGCTATCAAGGATGGACGTTAAGTCTAAAGAGATCCTCACAGATTGATAGAGTGTAGAGCTCCTAACTACAACACTAGCTACATCCAAACTCAGCAAAAGTGGAAGCTGTGACCTTCCGCAGGCTCCAAGGGAATGCCCAGCTCTCTGTCCATTCTGTAAGCTCTGTGTCTGGAGGGACCATTGGCAGTGACAGTGCTCTAGAGCAAAGATTGACCCTGTTATAGAGAGCCGCGCACTGACCCAAACAAACCGGACACAACTGGAACCTTCACACAATGAGAGTGACCATCCGGTGTCCCATCGGAAACACGAGGTGGTTCACAAACCAGAACGTGAAGATGATGTGTTCAATGAGACAAGGAACGGTTTCACTCCATCAATCTCCTGGAGAACTCAAAAAAAAATCAAATATTTTTGTGATGATTCAAAATGTTTGTCTCGGGAAGGTCTGTTTGTTGTTGACCAAGATTGAACTGCCTTACAATGCCAGGACCCGGGTTCAATTCCTGTCTCGGGATACTCTGTGTGGAGTTTGCGCGTTCTCCCCGTGTCTGCGTAGGTTTCTTTCAGGTTCTCCTGTTTCTTCTGTCCGAAAGATGCTGGTTAGATGCAATGGCCATGCTAAATTGTCTCTCAGTGTACCCAAACAGGTGCCAGTGTGTGGCAATTAGGGGATTTTCACAGTAACTTCATTGCAGCATTAATGCAAACATACTTATGACACTAATAAATAAACAAACGAATTAACACATTATCCCTGTGAATTCTATTCATTGACTCTGTCTACACTTCCTGCTGCTTCGGCATAATTAAGGACCCCACATGCTCTGGACAGTCTCTCTTCCACCTCCTTCCATTGGGGAAAAGATACAAAAATCTGAGGTCACGTACCAACCGGCTCAGGAACAGCTTCTTCCCTGCTGCCGTCAGACTTTTGAATGGGCCTACCTTGCATTAAGTTGATCTTTCTCTACATCCTAGCTGTGACTGTAACACTACATTCTGTACTCTCTCATTTCCTTCTCTATGAATGGTTCTCTATGATTAGTTGCTTCTCTATGCTTCTCTATGATTAGTAAATTTGCAGATGACACTAAAGTCGGTGGAGTGGTAGATAGTGAAGAGGGGTGTTATAGTTTGCAGAGGGACTTGGACAAGTTGCAGAGCTGGGCCGAGAGTGGCAAATGGAGTTTAATGTGGAAAAGTGTGAGGTAATGCACTATGGCAGAAATAATAAATGTGTAGAGTATAGGGCAAATGGTAGGATTATTAGTAGTCTAGATGAACAGAGGGATCTTGGTGTGTATGTGCATAGATCCCTGAAAGTAGGCAGTCAGGTCGAGAAGGTTGTTAGGAAGGCATATGGAGTCTTGGCTTTTATTGGTAGAGGGATTGAATTTCGGAGCCGCAACGTCATGTTGCAACTGTACAAAACTCTAGTGCGGCCGCACTTGGAGTATTGTGTACAGTTCTGGTCCCCGCATTATAAGAAAGATGTGGAGGCATTGGAGAGGGTACAGAGGAGGTTACCAGGATGTTGCCTGGTATGGAGGGCAGGTCTTATGAAGAGAGGCTGAGGGATTTGAGGTTGTTTTCGTTAGAAAGGAGGAGGCTAAGACGGGACCTGATCGAAGCATATAAGATGATTAGAGGTTTAGATAGGGTGGACAGTGATAGCCTTTTTCCTAGGATGGAGAAAGCTAGCACGAGGGGACACAGCTTTAAATTAAGGGGTGATAGTTATAGGACGGATATCAGAGGCAGGTTCTTTACCCAAAGAGTGGTTCGGGAGTGGAATGCCCTGCCTGCAGCAGTTGTAGATGCGCCAAGTTTGGTGGCGTTTAAGAGGTTAGTTGATAAGTATATGGAAGAGAAGGGAATGGTTTAGTTTGGAGGGGCATTGCTTTTTATATTGGTCGGCGCAACATCGAAGGCCGAAGGGCCTGTTCTGTGCTGTAATGTTCTATGTTCTATGTTCTATGGTATGCTTTGAGTAGCATGCAAGAAACAATACTTTTCACTGTATACTAATACATGTGACAATAATAAATAGAATCAAAATCAAATAATAAACATATATCCACAGACTGGGAAGACCATAGATAAACCTAACTATTGTGCAACTTTCAGTGTAGAGAGGTTCACTGATTGCATTTGCAGACTGCATTGGCCTGGAGGTGCCCATGGAAGGTCACAGCTTCCACTTATCTTGCTGGGTTTGGGTGTGTAACGAGTGCGTAACCGTTGGCCTGGAGTACAAGTACAGCCCCTCCCCAGGTATCACGGATGTTCTACACCATGGAATCTAAAGACCCAGTCATTGTAGGTCTATCAGCAACTGTCACCTCACACGACTAACAATCCATGGAATCAGCCAGGTCTCCCATGGCTGTTCAGCCTCAGCAACTACACCTATCAACTCAGCTCAGGATCTAATATCAAAATATCCAGGATGTGTCGACACAATTGGTAGTTTTAAGGGAGCTGTGTTGTAGGAGAATGCAATGACCCGGTACAATGTGTACAGTGTAAATGCCAGCAGCTAGAAGAAGAAAGAGTTCTCGTTACAGAAACATCAACAGAGGGTGGACTGATTTGATTCTGTATTTCCACAAATACATGAGATCAGTTTAGCCTGACCGGAATGGGCTGCTAACTCCGGGGGATTCATTTTTAAAGGAGAACAAGTCATTATTCTGGACACTTTGCGACCTGATATTCTCCAACAATTTCATCACTCAAATATAAGAACACTCACAAGGGAGGCAGTCTATTGGCTGACGAACAATGACATTGAAGTCATTGTCGAGAAGTGTGAGAGATACGTCAAGAATATTTGTCAAGTCAGCAGAAGGAACCATTGATTTCTACATGAACTTCCTACCCAACGTCGGTCCAAAACTACATCGTATCATTTCCAAGTTCATGACGGCTTCATCATCATCATCCATTACTCTAACCAAGCATCCCATTGCGTTATTTGCCAAGCACAACTCTCTCACACGCTTGCTCGGCACTATTTGATATGCCTAAAGAGAATGTTATCGACAACATCTGCAATTGGTAGTTAAACCATTTCAGAACGTGTGTAGGAAGTGGAATGTCGAACACACTATTTCCTCTCCTCATTAACATGGATTTAACAGCCTAACTCACCAAATAATTTATATGGTGAAACCGTTAATTTCAAATGTAGACAAACCGAGCAATGTAATGTTACATCTGGGAGCGACACCTTTAAGTGAAATATTCCATCACTTGCAGAGTTTATGTTTGACAGACCAGTGCATCCCAATATTTTTCAGGCTTATCCGTTCCACTCCCTCAGAAACCAATAAGCAGCTTTTAAACTGCAAGAGAAGATGGCCAATGTCTGCAATAGACAATTGCCAAGCTTACATTCAGGACAAGTTCACATCGCGGATCCCACACGAGGTATGTGGCAATCAGCCGCGATTTCAAGGATTTGTTGGAAACCGAGGGCCCAGAGTCATTCCGCACAAAGGTGGAATGGTGAGCAAGATCCATTCCATCTCCTCAACCACCAGACATCTCTACTGCATCCAGACAAGATGAACCCAGAGGTAAGATCCAAGGAAGAGAAAGTCACAGGTCGCTGTGAGCAATTGGAGAAACCTGTGGATAAGACCGATTCCCCAATACCTACAACACCTTTCTGGAACTTTGGGAGACTCAGAGTCTACTCATCATATACTGAGAGACTGTGGCCTTTTCTCCAAGCAGAAATATCTTACACTTTCCTCTCAGCAAAACACTCCAAATCTTCCTTTGATCTTGGACAATGAAATGGCCCAGGTTTACTGTTGGATGCTGAACACTCACACAACTCCCTCCATTTACCCTAAATTCAAAGCTGAAATCTCCAAAATATAAAAATAATCTTATAAAACCAATAATTGTAATGCGCCATACACATTAAAGCCATGAATGTGTGGATTCATAGAATTCTATAGTGTAGAAGGAGGCCATTCAGCCCATTGAGTCTAATCCAACCCAGCTCTTATTCCATAAGCCCATGCACTCACCCTAGTTCATCCCCCTGACACTAAGGGGTGATTTATCATGGCCAATCCACCTAACCATACAACTCACTGATGTGTTGATTTTTTTTCCCTCATATCCCATTGCACTATTTGCCAAGCACAACTCTCTTACACTTGCTAGGTGCTATTTGATATGCCTAAACAGAATAGTAGGGAAGAACCTCACTCACTGCACAATATTGGACAGAAAAATCAACCAATAGATTCCAGCTTCCATTTTCTTTTCAACAACAAGCTATTTGAGAGTTGCCTGTGCCTTCCTGTGCCAGGGCCCAAGTCCTGAAACTCCCTGTGCTACCCAAGATCTGGAATTTACTCCCTAGGCCTCTCTCTCTCTCTCTACTGCCCCCATCACCATACGCACTTTAAAGAAGCCCCTTAATGTCTGTCTCAATGGACTGAATTTCATAGAATCCCTACAAGTGCAGAGGGGGCCATTCAGCCCATCGAGCCTGCACAGACAGAGTATCTCACCCACCCTATCCCCATAACCCCACACATTTCCCTTGGCCAATCCACCTAACTTACACAACTTTGCACCGTGGGAGGAAACCGGAGCACGCAGAGGAAATTCGCGCAGACCTGGGGAGAACGTGTAAACTCCAGACAGGCAGTCACCTGAGATCAGGATCGAACCCGGGCCCCCTG
This sequence comes from Sphyrna mokarran, assembly GCA_024679065.1. Taxonomy (NCBI): domain Eukaryota; kingdom Metazoa; phylum Chordata; class Chondrichthyes; order Carcharhiniformes; family Carcharhinidae; genus Sphyrna; species Sphyrna mokarran. The sequence continues at coordinate 820,168 of JAGIQG010000036.1, read as the reverse complement.
CACCATGGGGCAGCAGTGCTAATCTCTATGCCACGCCAGTGTATGTCTAAAAATATCCCTCCTTGGTATCAAATCCCTGTTTAATAAGGTTGCTGCAAAGTTGGGATATTGGATTGTAATAAAGATGATGTAAATGCAAGTTGCTGTTCCTGATGGAATAGTATTGTCATGGCAAAAGGTTCTTTTTTTAAACAAATCATCGGTACAGGGAGACACCCAGTGACTGGGAAAAGCCAGTGTGTGGCTTCTCTCCATAGAAGGCCATAATTATGATCCTCGGATTATAGACCTATTAGCATGTCAACCACACTGGGAAATAAATGAGAAAGTATTATAGGAACCAAACAAAGCGCATCAAATAAGGATAAGGGCAAACAACTGCAAACCAACATGGGTTTATGAAAAGATTAATTTCTTCCTCTTGGTGCCAGGTTTCTGTCCACACTGACCCTGAGTACAGAGAGAAGTTAAGAAGCTTTGATAGTTATTTCACTCAGCTCACTCAGTTACACGCTCAGCTCACAAGGTTGTCTGTGATTGAAAATTTGGCGCAGTGGTAAGGGAAGGTTGTGCTTTTTGAAAACAGTGCAGGAGGAGGCCATTCAGCCCATCGAGACCACAATCCCACCTAGGAAATGCCAACCTGCTGTTCAGGTGTTAAGCTCAGGTGCCACACTCAGGCACATGTTAAATGACCTTGTGAACCCCATCTGGTTTAAAAGTTTATTTATTAGTGTCACAAGCAAGGCTCACATTAATACTGCACTGAAGTTACTGTGAAAATCCCCTAGTCGCCACACTCCTGCGCCTGTTCGGTTCAATGCACCCTAACCAGCACATCTTTCAGGCTGTGGGAAGAAACCCACGCAGATACAGGCAAAACATGCAGATTCCACACAGGCAGTGACCCAAGGCTAGGAATCGAACCCAGGTCCCTGACATCATCACGCAGCCAAGTTAACCCATTGTGCCACTCCTTTTAATAAACAGTGAGAAAGTTTGAACGTCAGCATGGATAGGGTTGACAGTCAGAATCTCTCTTTCCCCCAGGGTTGAAACATCAAATACTAGGGGGTGCACACTTAAGGTGAGAGGGAGAAAGTTCAAAGAGGATGTGAGGGGCAATTTTTTACCCAGAGAGTGGTAGGCATCTGGAACGCACTGCCAGAGGTGATGGTGGAGGCAGATATAATAGGAGCGTCTAAGGGGCTTTTAAATAAACAGATGGATATGCAGGGAGGAGAGGGATATGGAGCACGGGTTGGCAGAAGGGATTAGTTTAATTTGGCACCATGTTCGGCACAACATTGTGGGCCGAAGGGCCTGTTCATGAGCTGTACTGGTCCATGTTCTGTGGTGCAGTACTCACAGTAAACAGGATATTTTATAGCAAATCCATTTAAAGATGTTCACACACATGAGTGAATGGAACTCTTGGTCAAAACTAGAGCAAGGTCTTCAAGCAAGATTATAACCCCAAGAAAATGCAATGAGTAGAAGACAATTCTACAAGGTAAAAGGGGGGTAAAATTAATCCCAGTCTCTTACAAGCATGATTGATGAAGGGTTTATCCAATCATCTTGACTCCTGGAGGGGGTAGTCGTGGCATTTGCCAGAATTCTACCACCACCCACCCTCCCCCACCCCACCCACCATGGAATTGGAGCGGGCAAGAGGCAGACAATGGAAATGTCTATTGATCTCGGGCAAGGAAGTTCTGGATTTGTTCAAGCGAGGGTGTAAAAACCCTCCCAGTCTGTCAGTATCTGCAACATCACCCAGTCCTCATTCCTCCTTCTCTCCAATGATAATATCTGGAGTTTTGCACAATTTATGGTCATTGTTAACCAGCAGTGAAGCCCTCGCTTCGATATTTCTTACTTCTTGATATCTCATCATCTCAGAGTCACATAGCACAGCAGAGGCCCTTCAGCCCATCGAGTTTGCACCGGCATGTGAGAAACATCTGACCCCCCCCCCATCTAATCCCCTCTGCCAGCACTGGGCCCATAGCCCTGAATGTTATGATGTGCCGAGTGCTCATCCAGGTACTTTTTAAAGGATGTGAGGCATCCTGCCCCCACCACCCTCCTAGGCAGCGCATTCCAGACCCTCACCAACCTTTGGGGTTAGAAGTTTTTCCCTCACATCCCTCCCAAACCTCCTGCCCTTCACCTTGAACCAACATCCCCTCGTGACTGACCCTTCAACTAAGGGGAACTCTGCTCCCTATCCACTCTGTCCATGCCCCTAATAATTTTGTATACCTCGATCAGATTGCCCCTCAGCCTTCTCTGCTCCATTTCCTGTTTCCTCTCTGTTTAAATTTTGATTATATATCAGGGCACTATTCATATTCTTTTGGCACGGTCTCAATCTTGCTATGGAGGAGTGTTAAACATTAACAAAGGTAAAACTGCTTTTTTTCAATATAAGTCAGACACGATTGTTAAGAAAGCCCCTCAACACCTCTACTTTCTTAGGAGGCTAAGGAAATTTGACATGTCAGCTATGACTGTCAGCAACTTTTGCAGAAAGCATTCTTGTATCACAGCTCGGTCTGGGCTCCTGCTCTGTCCAAAACCGCAAGAAACTACAAAAGGTTGTGAATGTAGCCCAATCCATCACACAAACCAGCCTCCCATCCATTGACTCTGTCTTCACTTCCCGCTGCCTCGGCAAAGCAGCCGGCATAATTAAAGGACCCCCACACACCCCGGACATCCTCGCTTCCATCTTTCTCCGTCGGGTGAAAGATGCAAAAGTTTGAGGTCACGTACCAACTGACTCAAGAACATCTTCTTCCCTGCTGCTGTCAGACTTTTGAATGGACCTACCTCACATTAAGTTGATCTTTCTCTACACCCTGGCTATGACTGTAACACTACATTATTTACTGATTCATTTCTTTCTCTATGAACGGTATGCTTTGTCTGTATAGCACACAAGAATACTTTTCACCGTATGCTAATACATGTGACAGAAACAAATCAAAACCAACGCAAATCAAGAAGTCAGGATATTGTGAAAAAACAGAGGTGTCCGATCTGGTACTAATTAGGCTTAACTAGTGACAGTTAAACTGTGTTCGTAAAACTGTGAGCCGGCAGACGGATACGTTTCTAGTCGAGCTGTGGGATAACTGTAATGGTGTGGGACTAATTGGATATCTCCGTTATGCCACAGGGTCAAAAGGTCATCTCTTTGTAGTGTGATTTCATTTTGTTATCTGCAACCAAATCCCACCCCTTTGGGTTTCATTATATTATCATTAAAACAATTATTATTCATCCTCTCAGTGAATTTCAAACTTCAATAACTTGCTGTTAATGCTCTTCATATCAGTGCAAAACCTCATTAGCTCATCATTCTAATTATTCCTGCTTTTTGTTTATTAAATCTCACATCTTAATTTCTTAACATCTGACTTCCTGCATCATGAATTCTCCATGTCTACATCTTCATTGCTCTACTTAAAATTTCTTTTTATCACTTGTATTTCCAATTGAGATATTTTCCTGACACGTTATATAAGCTGTGGCCCAGTTTCCTGTTTAGTTCACACAATTCTTACAGAAATGAGACATCATTCAGCCCACCTCATCCATCCTGAAAGATAACAGCACTTTCACAATCACAGCATCCAAATTTTACCTCAATTATCCCAAGATTTTACCTTGGTAAATAGTCAAGTCCAACAAGTTTACTTAGTAGCATGAGCTTTTGGAGTGCTACTCCTTCATCAGGTGAGTGCCTGAACGCACCCAATGAAGGGGCAGTGCTCCAAAAGCTCGTGCTACCGAATAAACCTGTTGGACTTTAACCTGGTGTTGAGGCTACTTGCTGTCCCTATTCCAATCCAGTGACAGCAACTCCATATCAAGATTTTACCTCGCCTGCCTTATGCTGAAATCCACCTCATATACCTGTAAGGAGAGACCTGATGTTGAGTCCAGGTGACCTTTTGACAAAGGGTCATATGGACATAAAAAATAGGAGCAGGAGTCGGCCATCCAGCCCCTCGAGCCTGCCCCGCCATTCAATAAGATCATGGCTGATCTGAAGTGGATCAGTTCCACTTTCCCGCTTTCTCCCCATAACCCTTAATTCCCTTATTGATCAGAAATCTATCTACCCGTGACTTAAATATATTCAGTGAGGTAGCCTCCACCACTTCAATGGGCAGAGAATTCCAGAGACTCACCACCCTTTGAGTGAAGACGTTCCTCCTCAACTCCGATCTAAACTGTCCCTCCCCCCCTTTTTTTTAAGGTTGTACCTTCTAGTCCTGTTTTCCTTTCTAAGCAGAAAGAATCTCTCTACCTCTATCCTATCTATCCCCTTCATTATCTTGTGAATCTCTATAAGATCCTCCCTCAGCCTTCTAAACTCCAATGAGTATGGATTCAAAACGTCAGCTCTTTTCTCTCCGTACAGATGCTGCCAGACCTGCTGAGATTTTCCAGCATTTTCTCTTTTGGTTTCAGATTCCAGCATCTGCAGTAATTTGTTTTTATCCATCGCCTACATTGAAAGATGAGAATGGAGAATTCCCTGTTATCAGTCTTTCGATAAGGTGAAGGATCACACGACACCAGGTTATAGTCCAACAGGTTTAAACCACAAGCTTTTGGATCATTGCTAAGGGAGGCTGGGCTCTGAAAGCTTGTGATTTTAAATAAGTTTGTTGAACTACAACCTGTGTCATTTGGCCTCTCATCTTGTCCAGTCCAACACCAGCATCCCCACATCATGGTTTTTTGACAGTTTAATACATGTTTTTCATGAGGTTTCAAACACACAATCCTATGAATTGAATGGTAACAAATGTCAACAAGTGCAACAAAAATTAGGAAGGTAAAATGGTCTGTTGACCTTTATTGTAAGGGACATGAAGTAGTGAAGTCATGTTACAACTATACAGTGTGATGGTGAGACTGCACCTAGAATATTGCATACAGTTCTGATCTCCCTTCTATCGGAGGGATGTACTTACTCTTGAATCCCTACACTATAGAACAAGGCCATTTGGCCCATTGACCCTGAAATGACAACAAGATCCTGTCCCTTAACTCCACTTATTTACCACCCTAATTCCCCTGACACCAATCCAACCCGCACATTTTCGGATTGTGGGAGGAAACCAGAGCACCCAGAGGAAACCCACGTGGACACGGGAAGAATGCGCAAACTCCACACAGACAGTGACCCGAGGTGAGAATTAAACCCAGGTCTCTGGTGCTGTGAGACAGCAGTGCTAACCCACTGTGCCACCCAAGATTCCATGATTCTTATATTAAGACCATTTCAAAAACTGGTTCCTGGGTTGAATGGGTTCTTATCTGGGCAAATACTTATTGGCGTTACAAGAATGAGGAGAGATCTTAATGGGAAATAGAAGGGTAGGATTCTATGGTGTGCATGTTGCTTATCATGCGGGAATCTAGAACTGAGGTCAGAGTTTAAAAATAAGGGATCGCCTATTCAGGATGGAGGTGAGGGCTGCTAGTATTTGCAATTCTCTTCTCCAGGAGAGATTGAGATATTGACTGCACTTGATGTTGTGTTTCAAGATCTCCTTGTGTCTCAGAGAGTAAACCAGGCAGAGCGCAACCAATTTCCATTATATTTGCAGTCTTATTTCGTCCTCTTTGCCATGTTTTGGTTTGGTGATGTTATTCAATGTGACTCCATGTTGCTGAATCTGATAGTGCCCTGATGTCTATCGACACACTTCCAGACTTCAATATTTAACATCGAATCTCTTTCTTCATCCAGAGCATTTTATTCTATTCCTTTCTGCAGCCAGCAGAACACAATTAGGGCAATAAGATTTAGTTCTTCCCCAGGATAATTGCCACCCCTTCTCCTGAAGGTGGAGACACTCCCTGTGCAAACGTGGTGAGAGAGATTACACTTTTCACCGTTTACTAATAAATGTGACAATAATAAATCAAATCAGAGACAGGAGTAACAGAAATGTGACTTTAACCTTTGAAATTTGGAGCAGTTCAACTTTAAGTCCTTCACACTGACATTGGAATAAAATGGACAAAGGCCACAATACCCAATCCAACAGTTCAGAAAGAGGCAGTTCAGCCCATCGAGTCAGCACTGACTCTCTGACAAGCATCTTAAGCTGGGATTGTTTTCTCTCAAACAGAGAAGGAGGGCCATGATTGAGGTGTGTAAAATTATGAGGAGTTGGGACAGGGTGAGCAGGAAGGAACAGGAAGGGACACAGCTTTAAATTAAGGGGTGATAGTTATAGGACGGATATCAGAGGTAGGTTCTTTACCCAGAGGGTGATTAGGGAGTGGAATGCCCTGCCTGTGGCAGTTGTAGATGCGCCAAGTTTGGTGGCGTTTAAGAGGTTAGTTGATAATTTTGTGGAAGAGAAGGGAATGGTTTAGTTTGGAGGGTCATTGCTTTTTATAATGGTCGGCGCAACATCGAAGGCCGAAGGGCCTGTTCTGCGCTGTAATGTTCTATGTTCTATGTTCCCCTTGGGTGAAGGGTCAATCACAAGGGAGCAGAGTTTTAGGGTGAGGGGCTGGAAGGGATTTGAGAAAACCGAGGGTGGTGGGAATCTGGAATGCGCTGCCTGGGAAGGGAGTGGAGGCCAGAAACCTTACAACCTTTAAAAAATATTTGGATGAGCACTTGAAATGTCCTAATATTCAAGGATATGGGACAAGTGCAGGAAAATGGGAGTAGTGTGCCTTTAGGGATAATTACTGTTGGTGCGGATTCAATGGGCCTTTTATGACTCTGTAACTTACTGCTCCCAAATCTTCTTCCAAAGAAACATTAACTTTCTATGCAATGGGAACTGTGATCAGAATAGCATCTAATCCCTGAGCATCGCACAGCAACATGAGATACACGTTCACTCAGAGTGAGCAGTGACAGCATGGAGACTGCATCTCTCGGGAATCCAGTCCCTAAATACACTGACTGCTATCAGTCAACATTCCTTAATAACCTGGTCTCTCCTGCAAGATTCTCAGAGTAATCCAGAGCAATGTCCACAGTGTCACAATTAGTCAGCTTAAGCTTTACGAGAGGCAGAAAGGTCACAAAGAAACCAGTTAGTTAAATGTACCTTCACCCAAACAGCAGAACATCATAGACCTACACCAGCTTGCAAAATTAACCGTCTGACAAGAATTCAGCAATCATATTTGTGCATCATGTTTAAAACATATGCCACAGCAAAAAATAAAACTCATAAATTCCTCTTTCTGCTAGATTTCCCTGGAGATCTCCCATAAAAGCATCCTGCCAACCATTAGAGCAGAGAGTTTGACAGCAAGGAAACAGGCCCTTCGGCCCAATTTGTTCATGCCATCTTTTTTTTAAATTCTATCTCCTTTACGCTAGCGTTGGAGAGAGATAGGATCAGGCAAGCTAGGAAAGTGTTTATCTGGAGTAACGGGAAATATGAAGCCATCAGGCAGGAAATTAGAGGCATAACTTGGAAAGAGGTTTTTTTCAGGGAAATGTACCGAAGTAACGTGGCAGATTTTCAAGGAGTGTTTGCCTGGAGTTCTACACGACAACATTCCAATGAGACGGAGAAGTTTTGGTGGGCTACTGGAATTGTGGTGCATGAAAGTTGTAATTAATCCAGTCAAAAAGAAAAAAAAAGTGTACAAAAGGTTCAGGGAGGTAAGTAATCTTAGGGATCGAGAGGAATATATGGCTTGTAGAAAGGAACTTAAGAAGGAAATTAGGAGAGCCAGAAGGGGTCACGGGAAGGCTTTGACAGATAAGATTAAGGTAAACCCTAGAGTGTTCTACAAGTATGTGAAGAGTAAAAGGATGAGATGTGAAAGAATAGGACCTATAAATGTGACAGTGGGAAAGTTTGTATAGAACTGGTGGAAATAGCAGAGGTGCTCAATGAATACTTTACTTTGGCATTCATGGAGGAAAATGATCTTAGTGGTTGTAGTGCAGGCTTGTGGCAGACTGAAAAGCTCCAGTACGTTGACATTAAGAAAGAGGATGTGTTGGAGCTTTTGAATAACATCAAGATAGATAAGTCACTGGGACCGGATGGGATGTGCCCCAGGTTACTGTGAGAGGTGAGTAAGAGATTGCAGAGCCCCTGGCAATGATCTTTGCGTCATCGATGGAGACGGGAGAGGTTCCGGAGGATTGGAGAGTTGCGGATGAGATTCCTATACTCAAGAAAGGAATAGAGATAGCCTGGGAAATTGTTGACCGGTGAGTCTAACCTCAGTGGTTGGTAAGTCGATGGAAACGATCCTGAGGGGCAGGATTTATGAGCATTTAGAGAAGTTTAGTATGCTCAAAAGCAGTCAGCATGGTTTTGTCAAATGTAGATCATGCCTTACGAGCCTGGTTGAGTTTTTTGAAGATGTGACTAAACACATAGGTGAAGGAAGAGCGGTAGATGTGACCTTTATAGCGAGGGGGATAGAATACAAAAGTAGGAAGGTCTTGCTGCAATTGTACAGGGCACTGGTGAGGCCGCAGCTGGAGTACTGTGCAGTTTTGGTCACCACATTTGCGGAAGGATATATTGGTCTTGGTGGGAGTGCAGAGAAGGTTCACTAGGTCCCCCATGCAAGGCTAATCGAGAAAGTGAGGGGGCATGGGATCCAAGGGGACATTGCTTTATGGATCCAGAACTGGCTTGCCTGCAGAAGGCAGAGAGTGGTTGTAGATGGGTCTTTTTCTGCATGGAGGTCGGTCACCAGCGGAGTGCCCCAGGGATCTGTTCTGGGACCCTTGTTCTTTGCGATTTTTATAAATGACCTGGATAAGGAAGTGGAGGGATGTTAAGTAAGTTTGTTGATAACACGAAGGTTGGAGGTGTCATAGATAGTTTGGAGGGATGTCAGAAATTGCAATTTGACATAGATAAGATGTAAGACTGGGCGGAGAAGCAGCAGATGGACTTCAAACAGGATAATTGTGCGGTACTTCATATTGGCAGGTCAAATGGAATGAAGGAATATAATATTAAAGGTAAGACTCTTAGCAGTGTGGAAGATCAGAAGGATCTTGGGGTCCGGATTCACAGGACTCTCAAATCGGCTTCGCAGGTAGAGGATGTCGTTAGAACATAGAACATAGAACATTACAGCGCAATACAGGCCCTTCGGCCCTCGATGTTGCGCCGGCCAGTGGACCCTCTAACCTAAACTATTCCAATATCATCCATATGCCTATCCACCGAACATTTGAATGCCCCCAAAGTAGGCGAGTCCACAACTGCTGCAGGCAGGGCATTCCACGCTCTCACCACCCTCTGTGTGAAGAACCTGCCTCTGACATCCGTCCTATAACTACCACCTCTTAATTTAAAGTTATGTCCCCTCGTGTTGGTCATCACCATCCGAGGAAAAGGCTCTCACTATCCACCCTATCCAGTCCTTTGATCATCTTATACGCCTCAATTAGGTCACCGCGTAACCTTCTTCTCTCTAATGAAAATAACCTCAGGTCCCTCAGCCTTTCCTCATAAGGCCTTCCCACCATACCAGGCAACATCCTGGTAAACCTCCTCTGCACCCTTTCCAATGCTTCCACATCTTTCTTATAATGCGGCGACCAGAACTGTACGCAATACTCCAAGTGCGGCCGCACCAGAGTTTTGTACAGTTGTAACATAACCTCACGGCTCCTAAATTCAATCCCTCTACCAATAAAAGCTAACACACCGTACGCCTTCTTAACAACTTTATCAACCTGGGTGCCAACTTTCAAAGAGCTATGTACTTGTACCCCAAGATCCCTCTGCTCGACAACGCTATTAAGGGTCCTTCCATTAGCCCTATATTTCATATGCCTGTTATTCCTACCAAAGTGAATCACCTCACACTTATCCATATTGAATTCCATTTGCCACCTCACGGCCCAGCTCTGCAACCTATCTATGTCCCTCTGCAAACTGTAACATCCATCCTCGCTATCTACAACTCCCCCCACTTTGGTATCGTCAGCAAATTTACTAATCCAACCCTCTACACCCTCATCTAGGTCATTTATAAAAATGACAAACAGCAGTGGCCCTAAAACAGATCCTTGAGGTACACCACTTGTAACTGCACTCCAGGTTGAATATTTCCCATCAACCACCACCCTCTGTCTTCTATCAGCTAGCCAATTCCTAATCCAAACTGCTAAATCACCTTCAATCCCATGCATCTGCACTTTCTGCAGTAGCCTACCATGGGGAAGGCGTATGGTGTACTGGCCTTCATCAATCGAGGGATTGAGTTTAGGAGTCAGGAGATAATGTTGTAATTGTATAAGACCCTGGTCAGACCCCCACTTGGAGTACTGTGCTCGGTTCTATTGCCTCATTACAGGAAGGATGTGGAAGCCATTGAAAGGGTGCAGAGGAGATTTACAAAGATGTTGCCTGGATGGGGTGCATGCCTAATGAGGATAGGTTGAGGGAGCTCGGTTTTTTCTCCTTAGAGAGACAAAAGATGATAGAGGTGTATAAGGTATTGAGAAGTATTGATCGAGTAGATTCTCAGAGGCTTTTCTCCAGGGCTGAAATGGGTGTCATAAGAGGACACAGGTTTAAGGTGCTGGGGAGCAGATACAGAGGAGATGTCAGGGGTAAATTTTTAACTTAGAGGGTGGTGGGTGAGTGGAATCAGCTGCCAGCAGTGGTGGTGGAGGCAGATTCGATAGGATCTTTTAAGAGACTTTTGGATGAGTAAATGGGACTTAATAATATTGAGGGTTATAGGTAAGTCTAGTAGGTGGAAATATGTTTGGTGCAACTTGTGGGCCGAAGGACGTGTTTGTGCTGTAGTTTTTCTATGTTCTATATTCTATACCACAAAACTTTTCCCAATTTCCCATGTTCAGTCCATATCCCATCTTACCCATGTAATTGTCTAAATTCTTTTCAAAAGACAAAATTGTGTCCACCTCTCCGATTACCCTCTGGCAGCTTGTTCCAGACACTCACCACCCTCTGTGTGAAACAATTGCTCCTCTGGGCTCCTTTGTATCTCTCCCCTCTCAGCTTAAACCTATGCCCTCCATAGAGTCATAGAGGTTTACAGCATGGAAACAGGCCCTTCAGCCCAACTTATCCATGCCATCTTTTTTTAAACCCTAAGTTAGTCCCAATTGCCTGCATTTGATCCATATCCCTCTGTACCCATCTTGTCCTTCTAATTATCAAAACATTATTTAAAAGACAAAATTGTACCCACCTCTACTACCACCTCTGGCAGCTTGTTCCAGACACTCATCACCCTCTGTGTGATAATATTGCCCCTCTGGACACTTTTGTATCTCTCCCCTCTCACCTAAAACCCGTGCCCTTAGTTTTAAACTCCCCTACCTTTGGGAAAATGTACTGACTATCTCGCTGACCTATGCCCCTTGTTATTTTATAGACATCTATAAGATCATCTCCAAGTCTCATCCATTCCCAAATCACTGTGCGCATTGACATTGGACAAGCACCAGTTCAATTTCTTTTTGCGTTCTTGTTTGCTTTGAAATGCATTCATAGAAAATTGTGAAGGAAATAAAATTCGATTAAAGAACTGCTCTTGATTCATGGCAGTGACAGGTGATTGTGCATGGATAGATACAATTTAAAAGTTACATAGCTACAATTTACAAATAGCCTAATATTCAATATCATTTTTAAGAGCTGAATGCTTCTGTTGACAAATCAATACATATCTAAAATTGCACCATTTGGAATCCATTCAGAGAATGCAATGCAATACAAATAATCGAGAAAAGTTGTACATTTGTTGAGATCCTTTTTTATTAGATTCAACCATGACAAAAAAATGGAACAGGTTTCTACCAATACTATTTGATAGAATACTGATGTAATTTGTAAGGTACATAGGTCAGCGAGTTCTCAAGGGGTTTCGGAAAATCAAATTGGGGTTTGTAGAAAATCATGTCTTGATTCGTGTTATTAAGTTAAATCGAAGTATACAATATATTTGCAATTATCCAGCTCTCTCTGCTCCAGATGTCTTATTGTCTAATATCAAGGCTTGATTTCCATTGCCAAAGTAATAAATCAAAATCACCAACATGTCCTCCTCCCTCCCTGCATTCTTATAGAATGGTTATGGCAAAGGACGAGGCCATTCGCCTGTCATATGTTGATTCTAGTTCTTGTAGGAGTGACGCACCTTGTCCCGCTCCCTCACCCCTTCCGTGTAACCCTGCAAATTTCCTCAGTGGTTGGCTGAGGAACCAGGGACCTGGTTCAGTTGCGACCTTGGGTTACTGTGTGTGTGTGTGTGTGTGTGTGTGTGTGTGTGTGTGTGTGTGTGTGAAGTTTGCACATTCTCCCTGTGTCTGCGTGGGTTTCTTCCCACAGTTGTAGTACGTGTAGGAGTTGGGTTGATTGGCCGTTCTAAATTGACCCCAGTGTCAGGGTAATCAGCAGAGTAAATATGTGGGGCTACTGGAATAAGGCCTGGGTGCGAATGTGGTTGGTGCACACTCGATGGGCTGAGTGGTGGCCTCTTGCACCACAGGGATTGTATGATTCTATAATAATCTAATTCTCATTTTAAAGGCTTTGGCTGAATCTGTTGTGACCACAATCTCATGCAGAGCATTCTGGATCCTGGCCATTCATTTCATCATTTCCCTCCTGTTGCTTCTCTTGCCAATCACCTTGAAGCATTGCCACTGGGTTCTGGAACCTTCCATCATTGGGTACTGATTCTCACATGTTACTCTGTCCAGGCACCTCATGATTTTGAACACACTATGAAACTCTCTTTGCCAATTGTAATTCCCTTTCCTTCAATCTCAAACTGGGCAATTTATAATCTCCACTGATTTGTTCTTCAACCTGTAGGTTCCTCTCTCCTCTTACTTCCTCCAAACCTAGCAATCCTGACCAATGCTTGGCTTTGTCTCCAAGTTTATCTTTATTCTGGGGAAGTGGGACAGTGATATTGTCACTGGACTAATCATCTGGAGACCCAGGGTAATGTTCTGGAGACCCAGGTTCGAACATTGCCAGGGTAGATAGTGGGGTTTGAATTCAATAAAAGCTTGCAATTAAGAATCTACTGTTGACCATGAAATCATTGTTGGAAAAATCCATCTGATTCACTAATGTCCTTTAGGGAAGGAAATCTGCCGTCCTTATCCGGTCTGGCCTACATGTGATTCCACAGCCACAGCAATGCGGTTGACTCTCAACTGCCCTCCAAGGGCAACTCAAGGATGGGCAATAAATGCTGGCCCAGCCAGCGATGTACATAAAAGAATTAAAATAGCTCATTTAATGTGAATAATAAATCTGCATTATAGATTTATATAATCACCCAGATAGATTCACCAAACTTGATAGCTCAGAAATCAATTGGACCCAGGACTGTGCTGATTGGATAAGACATTAGATTGTGTTTCTTTGGGTCAATTATTTCAACCTTTGTGTCAGGAAGGGCCGAAAGGTCCTGCTTACAGGTTACACAAGGTCAGAACTTGGTTGGATGTTGGGAAGGTCTCCTTTGACCTGTGGGACAGTTGGAGTTTATGCCCCTGTCTACATCAGTGGTTCCATTTAATGGAAATAGTCGAGAGATTCAAGCTTCTCAGTCTTCAGATCACCAATAATCTGTCCTGGTCCCTCCGCGCCAACGCTATAGTTAAAAGAGCTCACCAATGTCCCTACTTTCTCTGGAAGCTAAGGAAATTCAGCATGTCCACTATGACTATCACCAACTTTTACAGACGCACCATAGAAAGCAGACGTATGGCTCCTGCTCTGTCCAAGACTGCAAGAAACTACAAAGGGTTGTGAATGTAGCCAATCCTTCATGCAAACCAGCCTCCCATCCATTGACTCTGTCTACACTTCCTGCTGCCTTGGAAAAGCAGCCAGCATAATCAAACCACGCACCCCGGACATTCTCTCTTCCACCTTATTCCATGGGAAAAATATACTAAAGTCTGTGGTCATGTACCAATAGATTCAAGAACAGCTTCTTCTCTGCTGCCATAGATGTTCGAATGAATCTACTTTATATTAAGTTAATCTTTCTCTGCACCCTGGCTATGATTGCAACACCACATTTTGTGCTCACTCTTTTCCTTCTCGCAAGAAGCATTACTTTTCATAGAATCCTACAGTGCAGAAGGAGGCCATTCAGCCCATTGAGCCTGCACCAATCACAATCCCACGCAGTCATTATCCCCCACAACCCTATGCATTTACCCTAGCTAGTTTCCCTGATACTAAGGAGCAATTTAGCATGGCCAATCTACTGAACCGGCACATCTTTGAAGTGTGGGAGGAAACCAGAGCACCTGAAGGAAACCCAAGCAGACACGGGGAGAATGTGCAAACTCTGCATAGACAATGACCCAACCTAAGAATCAAATTCACTTCACTGGAGCTGTGAGACAGCAGTGCTCAACACAGGTGACAATTATATAAAAAAACAAATCAGTTATCAGCTTACGTAGAGAATGCTAATTCTTCAAGTGAAAGATGGACTGACTTCTGGCTTGAGAGGAATTCACTTTCAACGAAGATACATCCTACAAATATAAAATGTGAAGCAATCTAATTCACTGCGATATTTAATTGTTGATGTGATCTGTGTTTAATTATATTGTTAACTTTTTCTCTGCTCTCTCGAGTGGTTAGAGAAACAGAAACTAAACTGTAAGCTTGAAGGCGTAATTATGAGAATCCAGCCACCTCCTGCAAATATTGCACCTGGTGTGTCACACCTGCATTATTTCCAAGGTATAACACAAAGCATCAATCTTCAAAAAGAGAAGGCTGAATCAGAATTTTCCAAGTTTTTTTTTGTTTTATCCATTTTTAGTCCTTTCCAAACAACACAGGAAATAGAAGCAGGAGGCCGGGGGGGGGGGGCGCGCGCGCACCAGTCCCTTCCAGTACCACCATGGCCGATCTGTGTTGACTCCTTCTCTGTCCCATTTCCCTATAAACCTCCATTCCTCAATCTATCGAATATTTATTCACCTCCAATTTAAATACTCCTAGTAATCTAGTCTCCACCACCCTTTGGGGCACTCGTATATATTTGAATAAGGTCATCCTTTAGTTTTCTAAACTCCAAGGAACACAAACCCAGACTATTTAGTCTCTCCAGATAGGTCAATCTCACATCCCAGTAACTAGCCGATTCAATCTCCTTTAAACTGTCTCCAATATAAACTTTATCTTTTTTAAGGGAAGGAGGTCAAAACTGTACACAACATTCCAGTTGAGGCCTCACCATCACCCTGTACAAACGCAACAAAACCTCCTTATCTTTAAGCTCCAAAAAAAGACCTAAATAATGTTTGTCTTCTTAACTATTTGCAGGACTTGTTTGCTCAGATTTCATAGTCCATACACTAGAACGCCCAGATCCCTCTGTACTTCACTAACCTGCAGTATACTGTGTATGAATGGTAATATGTCTTTATTGTGGTACAAGATTTCACAACAGCATTGTGAGTTGTGCAATGCTGCAAGGACAAGAAGATCTTTCTCTACTCATCCATGTAAAGGGTCCAATAATGAACTTTGTATAGTCAATAAGGTGTAGGCTCACTGCTCAGTTGTGTACAGTGGACTATAGGGAATTACTTTCCCAAATTCTTCCGCTTCCTAAGATTCCTGCCATAGGTTTCAGGAAGGACTTCATGGTGGCACAGTGGTTAGCAATGCTGCTTCACAGCGCCAGGGACCCAGGCTCGATTCCCAGCTTGGGTCACTGTCTGTGACAGTCTCCCTGTGTCTGTGTGCGTTTTCTCCGGGTACTCCAGTTTCCTCCCACAGTCCAAAGATTTGAGGGTAAGGTGGGTTGGTTGTGCTAGATTGCCCCTTAGTGTTAAGGGGAACTAGCTAGTGTAAATGCATGGGGTTATGGGGATAGAGTTTGAGTGGGATTGTGGTCAGTGCAAACTTGATGGGCTGAATGGTCTTCTTCGGCACTGTAGGGATTCTATAATTTGATTTGATTTATTACCACATGTATTAACATACAGTGAAAGAACTGTTTCCGGTGCACTATACAGACAAAGCATACCATTCACAGAGAAGGAAAGGAGAGAGTGCAGAATGTAGTGTTACAGTCACGGCTAGGTTATAGAGAAAGATCAACTTAATGCGAGGTAGGTCCTTTCAAAAATCTGACAGCAGCAGGGAAGAAGCTGTTCTTGAGTTGGTTGGTACATGACCTCAGACTTCTGTATCTTTTTCCTGATGGAAGAAGGTGGAAGAAAGAATGTCCAGGGTGTGTGGGGTCCTTGGCTTCTTTCCCAAGGCAGTAGGAAGTGTAGACAGAGCCAACAGATGGGAGACTGGTTTGCGTGATGGATTGGGCTACATTCATGACCTTCTGTTGTTCCTTGCAGTCTTGGACAGAGCAGGAGCCCAGACCAAGCTGTGATACACCCAGAAAGAATGCTTTCTATGCTGCATCTGTAAAAGTTGATGAATCATAGCTGACATGTCAAATTTAGCCTTAACCTTCTGTGAAAGTAGAGGCATTGGTGGGCTTTCTTAACTATAGTATCAGCACTGGGGGGGGGACCAGAACAGATTGTTGGTGATCTGGACACTAAAAATTTGAGGATCTCAACTCTTTCTATTTCAGGTGAATGAGTTCACCTAGAACATAGAACATAGAACATTACAGCGCAGAACAGGCCCTTCGACCTTCGATGTTGCGCCGACCAATTATGAAAAAAGCAATGACCCTCCAAACTAAACCATTCCCTTCTCTTCCATAAACTTATCAACTAACCTCTTAAACGCCACAAAACTTGGCGCATCTACAACTGCCGCAGGCAGGGCATTCCACTCCCTAACCACCCTCTGGGTAAAGAACCTACCTCTGATATCCGTCCTATAACTATCACCCCTTAATTTAAAGCTGTGTCCCCTGTGCTAGCTTTCTCCATCCTAGGAAAAAGGCTATCACTGTCCACCCTATCTAAACCTCTAATCGTCTTATATGTTTCGATAAGGTCCCCTCTTAGCCGCCTCCTTCGTCACCACCTGACAAAGAGGTTGAAACATCTCGAAAGCTTATGAGTTTACTATCAAATAGATCAGTTGGACTTCAACCTGGTGTTGTCAGACTCCTTACTGTATTTACCCCAGTCCAACGCCGGCATCTCTACATCATGGGTCAGAGTCCCCATTGGAACGCAACACTTCTATCTGCCTCAAATATAAAAAGGGATCAACATCAACAGAGCATAGCCGTAACAATTCCGTGATTCCTTTGATAGCCACTGGACTATCAAAGGAATGGCAATGGGTACCTGTGTAAATCCTATCAGTGAGATGGCAAAATTATAGCTGTACTGGGATCCCACCAATAGGTTAAAATTCCTGCACTTAATCAATTCAAGAAGTGATATTTGGCACCTGTCACTGGGAGATACCATTCCGTTTGGGATCCAATGTCTGCTCCCAAATGAAGAGACTTTTCTGATTCATTCCCACTCAGTCACATTGTGTGCAACACTCTTAATATAGCTTTAATTGGTTTCAGTGTTTGCACACTAAAAGGAGCCAGCAGATGTTTATCGATCTAAACATTGTTCCAGAGCACAAATTTTCAAAAAGAGATTTCAGAAAGACAAAGTGGCTGGAAATTCTGCTCTCATCTCAACCTAGTTTCATCTCCAAAAGTGCGCACGTGCAGCGCGGCACAGTCAGAATCGCGCACACATGCAGTGGGGCACAGTTAGAATCGAGCGCACACGCAGTGGGGTACAGTCAGAATCGCGCACACACGCAGTGGGGTACAGTCAGAATCGCGCACACACGCAGTGGGGTACAGTCAGAATTGCGCGCACACGCAGTGGGGTACAGTCAGAATCGCGCACACACGCAGTGGGGTACAGTCAGAATTGCGCACACACGCAGTGGGGTACAGTCAGAATCACGCTCACACGCAGTGGGGTACAGTCAGAATCGCGCGCACACGCAGTGGGGTACAGTCAGAATCGCGCACACACGCAGTGGGGTACAGTCAGAATCGGGGTGGGGTGTGTGTGCACACATGCAATGGGGTACAGTCAGAATCGTGCGCACACGCAGTGGGGTTCAGTCAAATCGCATGCACACGCAGTGGGGTTCAGTCAGAATTGCGCGCACACGAAGTGGGGTTCAGTCAGAATCGCGCGCACATGAAGTGGGGTTCAGTCAGAATTGCGCGCACACGCAGCGGGGCACAGTCAGAATCGCGCGCACACGAAGTGGGGTTCAGTCAGGATCGCGCGCACACGAAGTGGGGTTCAGTCAGAATCGCGCACACTTGCAGGATTATGAGAGGCATGGACAGAGTCAGAAGCTTTTTTCCTAGGATGGGAAAATTACTAGGGAACACAGGTTTAAAGTGCGAGGTGCAAGGTTTAAAGGAGATGTATTAGGCAAGTTTTGTTTTACACAGAGAGGGTGGTGAGTGCCTGGAACTCGCTGCCAGGGGAGGTAATGGAAGCAGATGGAATACTGAGCTTTAAGTGGCGTCTGGACAAATCCATGAATAGGATGGGGATAGAGGGACATGGTCCCCGGAAGGGTAGCGGGTTTTAGTTCAATCGGGCAGCAGGATCGGTGCAGGGGCTGAAGGGCCTGTGCCTCTGCTGTAATTTTCTTTGTTCTTTGTAATGAAAGGCAAGAGAAGGTTCTGGATGCCAAGTCTGAGAGATGAGGCCTTAGAGACTGAGCATTTGGATTATTCTATCACGGATTCCATTTCTCGTACCAGTATTGATTGTCCCTGAATTTGAAGATGATTCTATTGAAGTCCCAGAAACAGATGGTAGGACTCTCCTCATTTGATATTTACACATGTATTTCAAAGGCAACTCACTGTTACTCCATAGCCAGGGACTCTGTCAGAATACTGATGTCTCAATAAAATCAGCAGGAACTGATGGAGTCTCAGAGAGAGCTTTCACTAATTGCCATTCCAAACTTCCTTTCCAGGTTGGATTTCTGAAGACAGGATTTTGTGCTCTCAAAACATCAAACACGTAATCCTGAAACAGACTGAGCGAGCAATCGCCCGCACTCTGACTCTCACCAATTCTTTTACAGATGCACTACAGAAAGCATTCTTTCTGGTTGTATCACAGCTTGGTATGGGCTCCTGCTCTGCCCAAGACCACAAGGAACAACAAAAGGTTGTAAATGTACCCAAATCCATCACGCAAACCAATCTCCCGTACAAAGATCAAAGAAAATTCCAGCCCTTTGACCCTCCAACCTTGCACCGATCTTGCTGCCGAACTGAACTAAATCCCCCTCTCCTTCTGGGGACCATATCCCTCTATTCCCATCCTATTCATGTATTTGTCAGGATACCCCTTAACATATCTGGTTCTATTACCTCCCCCGGCAGCGAGTTCCAGGCACCCACTGTTCTCTGTGTAAAAAATCTGCCTCGTACATTTCCTTTAAACCTTGCCCCTTGCACCTTAAACCTGTTCTCCCCGCTGGGTGTAATTGACTCTTTCACCTTGGGAAAAAAACTTCTGACTATCCACTCTGTCCGTGCCTCTCAAAATCTTACAGACTTCTATCAGGTCTCCCCTCAACTTCCATCATTCTAGTGAGAATAAACCAAGTTTCTCCAACCTAACGGGATGAAGGAGTACAATATCAAGGGTAGGAGTCTTAGCTGTGTTGTAGAGCAGAAGGATCTCGGGGTCAGGTTCATAGGACTCTTAAATCGGCCTCGCAGGTGGAGGATGTGGTCAAGAAGGTGTACGGTGTACTGGCCTTCATTAATCGAGGGATTGAGTTTAGGAGTCGGGAGGTAATGTTGCAACTTTATAAGACAGTTGTCAGACCCCACTTGGATTATTGTGTGCAGTTCTGGTTGCCTCATTATAGGAAAGATGTAGAGGCTATTCAGAGGAGGTTTACAAGGATGCTGCCTGGATTGGGAGGCAGGCCTTATGAAGATAGGTTGAGGGAGCTGGGACTCTTCTCCCTGGAGAGATGTAGGTTGAGAGGCGAACCTGATAGAGGTTTATAAAATGTTGAGAGGAATAGATAGGGTGGACTCTCAGAGGCTATTTCCCCGAGCTGAAATGGTCACTATGAGAGGACACAGATTTAAGGTACAGGGAAGCAAATACAGAGGGGATGTCAGGGGTACGTTTTTCACTCAGAGGGTGGTGAGTGAATGGAACCTGGCCAATCAACCTAATCCGCACATCTTCGGACTGTTGGAGGAAACTGGAGCACCCGGAGGAAACCCATGCAGACACGAGGAGAATGTGCAAACTCCACACAGACAGTGACCTGAGCTGGGAATCGAACCTGGGTCCCTGGGGCTGTGAAACAGCAGTGCTAACCGCTGTGCTGCCACATCTGGGGCATATTCAATATCACAGCTACATGTATTGGGATGTGAAAAGTATTATTTCTTGCATGTATTACAGACAAAGCATACCGTTCACAGAGTACACAGGGGAGAAGGGAAGGAGAGGGTACAGATTGTAGTGTTACAGTCATAGCTAGAGTGTACAGAAGAATCAGCTTATAATAAGGTAGATCCATTCAAAAATCAGATGGAAGCTGTTCTTGAGTCAGTTTGTACGTGAACTTAGGCTTCTGTATCTTTTTCATAGATCGTTGCAGAAGGAGGCCATTTGGCCCATCTCATCTGCACTGCCTACAATCCTATAACCTCATGCATTTACCCTTGTTTATCTCCCTGAGACTAAGGGTAAGTTTAGCGTGGCCAATTCATCTAACCCACAATCTTCGGAGCATGGGAGGAAACCGGAACACCCGGAGGAAACCCATGCAGAAATGGGGGGAATGTGTAAACTCCACGCAGTGACCTAAACTAGGCAGCCTCAGTGACAGTGTCCAGAGAAACATAGCAATGTAGAACACTACAGCACAAACAGGCCCTTCGGCTCACAAGTTGCACCAATTACATCTATACCTACCCAGCCATAGACCTATCTATTACCCCCAATCCCATTGCCATCGGAGGTGGTGGAGGCAAACTCGCTGCGGTCTTTTAAAAGACTTCTGGATGAGTATATGGGATCTAATGGGATTGGGGGTTATAGATAGGTCTATGGCTGGGTAGGTTTTGATGTGTTCGGCACAACTTGTGGGCCGAAGGGCCTGTTTGTGCTGTAGTGTTCTACATTGCTATGTTTCTCTGGACACTGTCACTGAGGCTGCCTAGTTTAGGTCACTGCGTGGAGTTTACACATTCCCCCCATTTCTGCATGGGTTTCCTCCGGGTGTTCCGGTTTCCTCCCATGCTCCGAAGATTGTGGGTTAGATGAATTGGCCACGCTAAACTTAAAAAAAAAAAAAAACATAAAAAACCCACCACACCCACACCCCCCACAACTACGAGCAATACAACCTCACAAACCAACCCACACCACAACCCCCACCACCAACACCCACCACCCCTGCCCAACACCCACTCCCCCACAACCACACACCACCCCACCGCTTACAACAACACCAACTAACCACCACACCCGCACCCCACCCACCGCCCTAACGACACCCCACGACCACCACCACACCTACCCCAACGCCACAAACTACACCACCCCACAACCACTCACCACCTAACACACCACCCACTGCTCCCCGTACACAACACACACCTCCCCGCCGCCACACCACTACCCCAAGCCCCCCAACACAACGACCCCACACCCCGCAACACTACCCAACAACCACACGATCCCAAACCACACCCAACCACCACCACCACCCGCACGACCACCCCCCACCCCCGCTACCACAA